>CM076064.1:5142500-5175000 GCA_038088235.1 Zacco platypus | reverse complement strand
TGAACCTTGTAGAGGATTGTGGACTCATACTGACTGACCTTGAAGGCCTAGTTTCACTCACACCCAACTTAAAATTCTAGTCTGTGAAGTCTATTTAAACAGATTAACGGGACAACACTACACCTTATCTTCTTGGGAGCGTGAAGAACTGGCTTAACATGTCAGCCTGCCACTTCGGACATAATGTTCTGAAATCAGTCCAAAAGCATCATCACTCACCTGTTCTTTCAGTTCAGTAAGTTGGCCTGAAAGGTTCGAGACGAGCTTCATGGTGGATTCGAGTTTCTCCTGAAGATTCCTGATCTCGTTCTGCTCGCCCTCGGCATCGCTGCTAACCAGCGACATGGCTCGCATCCGTGGAAACCAGTCCAAGTTGTGTTCCTGTTGGAATATTAGATATTAGATGTTAGTGTTTAGGGATTATATATATAAATATATAGGGTTTGATCTTAACAATTCAGTGAGGATACATTAAATTGATCAAAATTGTCAGTAAAGACATTTATAGTGTTACATTTTTCGATTTTAAAATAAATGCTGTTCTTTTGAACTTCGAAGAATCCTGAAAGTATCAGTTTCCACAAAAATCTGCATATTAGAATGACTTCTGGAAGATCATGTGACACTGAAGACTGGAGTAATGATGCTGAAAATTCAGCTTTGCATCAGGAATAAATTACATTTTAAAATATATTCAAATAAAAAAAGTTTATACCTTTTTGACTATTTTTTATCAAATAAAAGCAGCCTTGGTGAGCTTAACAGACTTCTTTCATAAACTTTAAGAAATCTGTCCAACCCCAAACTTTTGATCAGTATGTGTGTTTTTAAAATGTACCAATGTAAAGTATTTGGACAGTTTGTTAGGCTTTAAATGAAAAAACCAAACAATAGATATACTGTTCAAAAATATGACCAAACAAGTATTATGATACTTTCTAGTTAGTTGAAAATAATCATACAGCATATTCAGATTCATATTTAAGGGACAATGACTTCATTCATCCACTGAAAAACAGCACAATTGCCTTGTTTGGTATTTTGTTATTGAATGCAAGTAAGGACTTACTGGGGTCACTTTAGTTTATATGAACTACTGAACTGACAATTGAAGCATTATTCAGTGCCTGTTGTATGATTTAATTAATTACTCAAGAGTTTCTTTTCCAGATCTCGCCACAAATTCCCATCGTCCACATGGGAGCAAACCATTCCTGAAATCAGACCCTGACTAACATGTCCTCCTCCGCTTCCCATTCCCTCATTGCCTATCCGTTCATAATAGAGTATGCGCTTACATCAGACAAAATTCCCTGTGTGTAATATGATTACATTAAAGGAGAGGCAGTATCAAAGTCACATGAGCATGAGGACAGCTTCCCCCTCAGATAAAAGCTTCAAAACATTGAGCACTATGTTTCTCCCTAAGTGGCCTACAATTATTTAACAAGGAGGGGATCTACTATCCTCGTCAACAAGATATATGACATTACGCACACTAATTTAATCAAGCAAAACACTAAAAACAGTGTCTGACTGCAAGATGAAAGCAGGAGTGGACCTTTTTTGGACTTCAGGTAATGATATTTGCTTTCTAGCATAATAATGGCATGAAAAGTATATCGTATGGAGAAATGTGGTACCACAGCTTTCCTGCCGCAAACTACAGACTAAAATACCATTCTTAAAACCGTTAAATAAAAAAAAAAAAACATTTTTTTTTTATTTATATATATATATATATATATATATATATATATATATATATATATATATATATATAAAATAATAATAATTAATAATAAATTGTAATAGAATTGCTCTTCTATGGAAAACAACTGCATAACAACACATTAACTAGATTAAAAAGTTAATTGAGACAAACTTTGTGTTGGCCAGAAAGCCTAGCCAGAAAGTTTGAAGTTGTTTAAAAAACTCGAAGGTGGAAACAGTTTGAACTTTGAAGTAGTTTTAAAGTTTAACGTTTGAACTTTTTAAGTTTAAAGGTTTTGTTTTAGTTTAGTACTTTTAAAAGATAGAAATATTGACAGATAGAGAAGGTGCTGCTAACATGTTTTAAATTGTTGCTGGGATGTTTCTAGCATCATTTACCCCTTTGTTAGCATTTTAACATGATGCTAACATGTTTCTACAATGAATTAACACAATTCTAGCATGTTTTAGCATAACTTAGCATGCTATTAGCATGTTTCTAGCACGATTTAACACATTGCTAGCATGTTTCTAATATGATTCAGCACATTGCTAATATGTTTTAACATTTTTCTAACAAGATTTCACGTATTGTTAGCATGTTTCTAACATGAATTAGCACATTGCTAGAATGTTTTAATAACTATTAGAACATCTTAGCAAATGCATAGCAACTCCCTAGATAAAACCCAGACACCTTAACAATTGACTCTTCGCAAAGACCCGCCCCCTTTAGTTACTGTTGCTATGTCCGACAAGCCTTGCGCTCTCGCGCCACACATCATGTTCTCACAGAGTGAAAAATACATCGCGGAGCAAAGAGGACACTGACAACGCATTGACAGACAAGACAAAATACTATAATTTTTTAAAGAAGTTTAATCAATAAATAGCGTATAGTGTCTCTTTAATGTGTCGTGACAGATCGCTGTAGCTTTTTCAAGCGGCTCGTGAACCGATCATCTCTTCATACTAGTTCATTTATAGCATCAAATAAACATGATTGAACATCAGAAGGAATGTTGTTTACTATCTCCCCTGATTGATTTGTTAGACAAAATGGCGGATTCAGGGTTATGATTGGTCAGATCGCCTGTCAATCAAACTGCCGGCGAAGGGACAATTGCATAGTAACACACTAAAAACTGTTTATAATACCTTAGCAATTGTATAGCAACACACTGGTGACCCACAGAACAACTTTCTGTAGCATGGCTGTGAGTGTATTTTTTTTTCAGTGATTTTAATGGGCTGTGACTAGTACAGACAGTTCTTAATGAAAAATCCATGTCCTTTTGTTGCAATATCTCAAAATGGTTTATAGTACAACAAGCGATCATAGACAGCAGCGGGAGTACTAGCTCGGACCCGAGCCAAACGCGATTGCGGAATGTCTGACTTCTGGTTGGTGGGAGAGGTCAGATGCAGCTCCTAATAAGGACGAGAGGGATTCTAACAGAAGCAGGGAAAAAGTGATAGTCATATTACAGAATGCTGGTTGGGGGGGGGGGGGGAGAACGGCCAAAGGACATTTCATTCTCTAGTCATGCATTTCCTTTTCTCCCCAAAGCTGGACTGCGTGCACATAAATACACAAACACATCAGTCCTTTTAAAATTAACTCTGCAGTCAAACAAGTCCAGGCTAGAGAGGTTTGTATGAAGTCAGCGAGTTCCTCCAGCAATTAACATGACATAACTGTCATGGCATGATACACAACATCTAAAACTATTTTAAAAATCATTCTTGCTGTTTATAACAACTGTGCATGAAGTTACGTTTTCATATTCCTAGAAAGACTGCATGGAATACTTGGAATGTTTTAGCACACTGTAGGACTGGTTAAGTAAACTGCCAAAGAAAAGGGAATCTAGTGATGACTATTTCCTGAAAGCTCCCCATGTCTGCCATTGTTCAATTAAACAGATAGCCCCGCCTCAAAGTAACAGCATTGGTTAACACATAAAATGAAATTTTGTGCCAGTCAAATAAACAAAGCAATATTTATGAAAGCAACAAAGAGGCAGTTTTATACAGATGGAAAAGTCAAACAATAAACAGCTTAGTTATATATTTTGTTTATAATTTAAATAAATTATTTAATTAGACTTTTCCGATCAATCTGAAAAAAATATTTGGTAAAAAGAAAAAATATACAGTGGGTACGGAAAGTATTCAGACCCCCTTAAATTTCTCACTCTTTGTTATATTGTAGCCATTTGCAAAAATCATTTAAGTTCATTGTTTTCCCTCATTAATGTACACACAGCACCCCATGTTGACAGAAAAACACAGAATTCTTGACATTTTTGCAGATTTATTAAAAAAAAGAAAAACTGTAATATCACATGGTCTTAAGTATTCAGACCCTTTGCTGTGACACTCATATATTTAACCCAGGTGCTGTCCATTTATTCTGATCATCATTTGAGTCCAGCTGTGTTTGATTATACTGATTGGACTTGATTAGGAAAGCCACACACCTGTCTATATAAAACCTTACAGCTCACAGTGCATGTCAGAGCAAATGAGAATCATGAGGTCAAAGGAACTGCTTGAAGAGCTCAGAGACAGAATTGTGGCAAGGCACAGATCTGACCAAGGTTACAAAAAGATTTCTGTTCCACTTAAGGTTCCTAAGAGCACAGTGGCCTCCATAATCCTTAAATGGAAGACGTTTGGGATGACCAGAAGCCTTCCTAGAGCTGGCCGTCTGGCCACCAAACTGAGTTATCGGGGGAGAAGAGCCTTGGTGAGAGAGATAAAGAAGAACCCAAAGATCACTGTGGCTGAGCTCCAGAGATGCAGTTGGAAGATGGGAGAAACTTGTAGAAAGTCAACCATCACTGCAGCCCTCCACCAGTCGGGGCTTTATGGCAGAGTGGCCCGACAGAAGCCTCTCCTCAGTGCAAGACACATGAAAGCCCGTATGGAGTTTGCTAAAAAAAGGACTCCAAGATGGTGAGAAATAAGATTCTCTGGTCTGATGAGACCAAGATAGAACTTTTTGGCCTTAATTCTAAGCGGTATGTGTGGAGAAAACCAGGCACTGCTCATCACCTGTCCAATACAGTCCCAACAGTGAAGCATGGTGGTGGCAGCATCATGCTGTGGGGGTGTTTTTCAGCTCCAGGGACAGGACGACTGGTTGCAATCGAGGGAAAGATGAATGCGGCCAAGTACAGGGATATCCTGGACGAAAACCTTCTCCAGAGTGCTCAGGACCTCAGACTGGGCCGAAGGTTTACCTTCCAACAAGACAATGACCCTAAGCACACAGCTAAAATAACGAAGGAGTGGCTTCACAACAACTCTGGCCCAGCCAGAGCCTTGACTTAAACCCAATTGAGCATCTCTGGAGAGACCTAAAAATGGCTGTTCACCAACATTTACCATCCAATCATCCGACAGAACTGGAGAGGATCTGCAAGGAGGAATGGCAGAACTTGTTGCATCTTTCCCAAAATGACTCATGGCTGTATTAGATCAAAAGGTGCTTCTACTAAATACTGAGCAAAGGGTCTGAATACTTAGGACCCTGTTATATTTCAGTTTTTTTTTTTTTTTTAATAAATCTGCAAAAATGTCAACAATTCAGTGTTTTTCTGTCAATATGGGGTGCTGTGTACATTAGTGAGGAAAAGAAATTAACTTAAACAATTTCAGCAACTGGCTGCAATATAACAAAGAGTGAAACATTTAAGGGGGTCTGAATACTTTCCGTACCCACTGTATATCTACATATAAACCTTTCCCCCTCTGAAAATTACAATTAAATATGATTATGAAAACATAGCAGTTTAAGCAAACTTTTATGGAATATTTAATCTTTTTTTTCTTGAATATCTGCAAATATTTTGATGCCAAAAAAAAGAAAAAGAAAATAAAAGAATTTAAATAAAAAAAGGAAATAAGAATGCCGTTTTTTGTAACGTTGAGCTAATTTGGTTAAAAAAAATCTAGCATGAAACCTTAATTTCTGTATCCTGCATTGACAACTGCAAAAATAATAATGACTGTTTTCAAGCAGGTTTCCCAAACAGGTTTCCAGCCTCAAAGTAACATCATTGGTTAATCCAAAAAATGACATGGAGAAAGTAGTTTTACACAGAAAAGCTTGTTTCTGCTTTAGAGTAAAGATAATTGTGAGATAAAAATGTAAAATACGAATAAAGTCACATTTTATTTTTACTGAGGCAGAAGCTGGCTTCCATTGGAAACTGTGATTAGTCATAACCTGTAAAAAAAATTCTAAATGTTTTTTCATCTAAAAAAAAAAAAATGGGGAAAAAAAACTTCAGGCACATACAATTTTATCAGCTACACACTTGTGTGCATGTGTGTGTGTGTGTATGTGACAGAAAAGGAGAGACAAAGGTCGTTCAGGCTGCAGGTGCAGCGAGCAGAGAAGTCCCCTTTGCCTCTGAAATCTCAGACGGGCCGCGCGCACACACTTCAGACAGACAGTTCCACTCAGGCGCAGGGGAAAATCACAGGTAATGCTCTAACTCATTCTGAGAACAAGAGAGGAGTGCGTGTGCACTCACTTCCTGCAGCCACAGATGTTGAGGTTTGTGTTTACCTCCGCCCACAAACATTGTCGTCTGTGCATGGAGACCAGCTGTCAGCCGGTTTCGTCATCGTCATCACAGAGGCACACGCAGTTATCTCTAATCAGTCCTGTATTGCAGCAAACACTGCACCGCACAGAGTCTGCTCTAGAAATGATGTCAAATGATGAGACCAGTGTCACCCACACTGTTGAGGCTACGACAGTTCTCCCAGCCCATAAATGGTATATTGCATACACTGATGCCCTCCAAACTCAGCTTTTATAATCTTAGTTATTTAACTATTATTATTTAAGGCGACACCAATATATAATAGTATGTAAAAGAAAAAGTGAAAATAGTCAGCTAAACAACAAAATAATTAGGCTATGTATGTATATATATATATATATATATATATATATATATATATATATATATATATATATATATATATATATATATATATAAAATGCAATTAACAGTTTTTTCTGGCTGCACTACAGTATATTATCATGCTATCATTCATTCAAGTGTGATAAGACACAAAAAAGAACTCAAATCTGTACTGGCATGCTGTCTGTGATGCTGCTCTCTGTGAAAAACATTCAAACGCGCACACAGAATGCCGCTTCAGACAGCATATCAGTACAGCATTGAGCTCTCTTTCACGCTTGAATGGACAAAAACCCCAAATTATGTACAAATTCCTGTTCTGTTGAGTATACTCGTAAGCACAGTCTTAAATGAACCTAAAGAGACAATAGGATTTGTGTCATACCCATGTCATGTGTCAGATCTTAAAGTGCCAGCAGCCTAATAAACCTGCTGCTGTCTGTCATTAATGTTAATGAAAGAACTAAAGGCAAAGAGAAAATCACTCACTGCTCTTGACTAAAGAACTTTTGTAGCTTTAATAAGGATTAATCTATATTCAATTTATAATGCAGTGAAGACTGTGCAGTGTTTGACGATTCAATTTCTGAATATTTGCTTGATTACATGGGTCAAACACAACGAAAACAATAACTTTTGCACTTTGTTCATTTTAGTAGGGCAGATAAAAATTTGAAGCGACCCAACTGGGCCAGTAGTAAAAAAAACCTTAGCGTTGAGCCCTGATATATTAAAGGCACAGCTAAATGTCACATTTATAACAATGGGTTTATGTGAAGACTGTTTTAAGTTCACTTAAATTAAAAGATGCTTATTTTTTAAAGCTTTTAAATTAATAGTTTTCAGTTAATTAATAATTGATTTTTAAAAATCCATTTAATAGAGACATTAGTATCAGTTCTGGAATCAGTGATCCTTCATTCACGGTGCTTATTAAAAAAAAAAAATAATAAAAAGTGCTATTAAACATTAAAAAAAAAAATTGTTGATTCTACATTATTTTGGAGATTCAATGTGAAAATTTGTAAAAAAAAATATTAAAAACTTTAATTTTAGGTGTATCAGTTTTTTTCTACTTTACAAATAAATGATGAAAATAAACAAAACTTAAAGCAAATCTTTTAGCATATTTTTACCTTTTTTGAATATGTGAAAATAAACATGCTCTCTCTCTCAAAAAAAATCACTGTTTCTGACAAAGCTTCTTTTTTTGTTGTTTCCGTTTAAAGTAAATGCATCGTTTATAATACCAGGCCACTTTCCAATGACACGATATTTAAAAATGAAATAAAAACTAGCGTCTCTGATACAGGATCTAAATCAAGAGGATATAGTGACATGTCTACATCACAACCTACACTGAAACACTCACTTCCTCTAGTCTCACTTCTACAGAAACGAGAACTACAACTATTTCTATAAATATTAAAAAAATTCCTTAAAACATTAAAGGGATAGTTCATCAAAAAATGAAATTTTATCATCATATATCACCACATAAAAGAAGACATTCACCACACAGTTTTAGTTACCATTGTATACCATTATAGTAATTATAATAATAATAATAATATTATATATATATATATATTTTTTTTTTTTGATGAATTCAATGTAGAAATTACAATAGCTATCATCCACTTTATCTGGCACGGCGGAAAAAAGGCAAATGAAACGCAAACGAAACGCTGCTTTAGTTTCACACTTATTTGGGTGTGTTTGTGCACGTTTGTGCGTCCGAACCAGCCCCCTCTCAAACCTCTATTTCCTAAGCTTTGTTTACACTTGACAGCATTGCCAGTAAATGCGAGTGCACTAGCCACATCAATTTCAACTGTATCTGCTACTTCAATGGAAATGAGGGAAGTGTGAATTTCATTACTAATACCACAAGAGCCCACACACTTAGACAGGATGCTTGTGGTCTGAGCAGCAACAACATCTTCAGGTCCTAAACCCGACACGAATGTTCACGCACCGCTTCAAAGATCGACAATTACGACTAACGTCATCACGAAGCTGTGAATAATATTCACGGGGGAAAAAGGCTGAAGGGAAAAGAGCAAGTTCATCTAGGGGTTCTACCAGCAGACCTGCTTGATCTAACCTCAGTTACCTGAATGAAAGTAGACGATCAAACAGATAAGGTCTTTCCTTAGAATTAAAGAAAACAATTTAGGTGCATTTCATTTTAACTAGAGCAACAGCAGAAATGTAAGACAACCAAGTGCTCCAGAGATTACATAGTTCTGTGGGCCAACCCTAAGATTTTTCCACTGGTTTTTTGGATTACAGACGAAAATAAGCTCTGGGAACTACACAGTTTAGGATTTTAACATGTTTTGTTCTTAACTGTAATCTTCACATATGAACAGAACAATGCAATTTTTAAGCCTAAACAGCATCGGTAGAAGAAAAGAGCTAAAATTAGGCTATAAACGACCTACACCATGATCATACAACTTCATCCTCACCATCAGAAATGTGACAACTCTTTCAATCTTTTTTTTTAAGTCTGAATTACAATAGCACAAGTGTAAGTATAAATCCAATGAGGCTGTAAAAGTGAACTAGTGAGTATGTGTACACAACCACCCTATTGTGGTAAAAATCCATCCACTCCGTTTATTTTCCCGATAAATGGTGTCTCAAAATGAGCTATTTAGGAATATACTCCACATTGGAACAGGCCCCGCCCATGACTGGTGACGATCTTTAAACTGATGTGGCTTTAAAAAGCATGCAAACGTTCATGATGATGAAGAACTGCAATGCCATGTGACCGTGAGAGAGATGATAATCAAATCTGGTGCATGAACTGTAAAGGCTCCGCCTTCTTCTGGAAAGCGGATGGGGAGCAGCAGCTCATTTGCATTTAAAGATAAATGCACGAAAAACAGCATGTTTTTATGCTGAAACTTCAGACACATTCTGGAGACACCTGAGACTTTGTAAAAAGGGGATCATAGGTCCCCTTTAAAGTCCTGACAACCTCTGTTGTCCCATTTAGCCACACAAAACACGCAAAAGCTTAAAAATATCAGTGGGATATTACTAATGTATTTTTGGTAGTAGAATAAAATGTGATAATATGTTGAGCTTGTGTTCACTACAGGCATTTAAACAAAATCCAACGAAAAAACCCACTGACATTGGGATGATGGAGCCGGAAGATCCCGCAGCTGCTCATACAGTGCAACTCTGAGTTCGGCTCACATTAATTCCCCGAATTCCATTCTCCCTATCGCTTCCTGTCTTTGTCGTCAAATATGGCTTTACTAACCTCAGCCCGGAGTTCTACCCAGCATGCTCGGCTTGTGACCGATTTTATTTCTCACAAGCCACAGAGACCTTGCATCGTCTACTGATGCATCACAAATTGCTCTATCCTTTGTTGTCAGGTCAAGGGGTTCTCATTTTTCAGGTGACCTTAAGGGCACCTAATCCCAAGTCAGGAGATTCCTCGCAAGACCATGTGGGCAAACCCTCAAAATGGGCCACGGGAACTGTGCCAAAAGACACCACCCTGATCAGAAACTGTGTCAGAAACCCACCGCTGCGCCATCTGCGTCAAGAGAATAACCACTTGTGCAGAAGGGGCTTTCCTGAAAATTTCTCTTTCACTAAAATTACTCAAAAGTTACATACAACGTAAATAAAAGTTCCACACCATTGGATTCAGCAAAGCATATCATGACCTAAAAAAAAAAAAAAAAAAAAGGATGTTTAAATGAACAACACAAGTGCCCTCATTTTGAAAGGCATTTTTTTCTCTTAATAACCCCATTGAGCTACGGACTGGCATTCATTGAGTGATTCGCTATAGTTGTTAAAAGTGTTATTCTGAGGAAAAGCCCATAGTGCTTTAGGAAACAGATAATTTTTCAAAGAAACACATGCATACAATGGTGTAGACACATTTAGCAATCATGAGGGGGAACTCCTGCTCCTCTGGTCATGCAACTGAATCGATCCGTATGTGTGTGCGCTTTCACAGCTTTTCTCAAGGATTAACACATTCCGAGCAATTTTCAGAACATCTTAAGACTCCAGTCTGAAGGCAAACAGAAGCTCTGGCGTCCCTCAGAGACCGAAGGTCACAAAGTCGGGATTATATAAGTCAAAGCAGAAGGTTTGGGGTCATTTGAAGGAGGAATCTGGTGCAAAATTCCTTAAGTACTCCCCTTTCCCAAAGGTAAAGTTTAAAGTAGACCACATTCCCCCCACCAAACTAAACCTCTGGGGTCAAATAGGTTCATTTCTGCTCCAAGGTTGTGGTCTCAACTAAAAGTAAAATTATCTAAGTTTTTAAGAGGTAGACATGCTTTAGTGCATCCATCATGGCACCATTTAGTCCTCATAAATACGTCATTCTTTGGAAATCTGATATAGAACGGCTTCTCTGAACTCATGCTATGTATAGGGGGAAAGAAACCCACAAACCAATACTATATCAGTGTGTTGTTTGATAGTAACTCTTTGCTTCCCTCTCTGTGTGTACAAGTAGATGCTCAGTGTCAACGTTATCACTGCATTATCTTCTGCCAGAGTTCACAAAAAATCCTAAGCAATAAACAAACACTTCCACTGATCCAAAACTGTGGTATGCCGATTCCCTCTCATCATGTGACTTTGGCCCTAGGGCTTAAATTACCTTATGGTGACCTCAGTTTCTCGCAAGGGGACTGCTGTGAAGAGTTTTATTTTACGATTAGATGATTAAAATGGTAGATAATTCATTTTTCTGAGGAACTGAAAACAAAAATATAAAACAATTTTATAGAAGCACTTACATTACCGTTCAAAAGTTTGGGGTCGGTGAGATTATTTTAATGTTTTTGGAAGAAGTTTCTTATGCTCAGAAAAAGGCTGCATTTATTTGATCAAAACTACAGTAAAACAGTAATATCGTGAACTATTTTAATATATTTTAAAATGTAATTTATTTCTGTGATGCAATTTTCTGCAGTCTTCAGTGTCACATGATCCTTTACAAATCATTCTAATATGCTGATTTGGTGATCCAGAAAGATTTATTATTATTATCAATATTGAAAACAGTTGTGCTGATTAATGAAACCTTTTTTTTCAGAAATATATGATGAATAGAAAGTTCTAAAGGGCAGCTTTTATTTGACATAGAACAGTTGATCAGTTTAATGCTTCTTTACTGAATAAAAGTATTCATTACTCATTCAAAACACACTGACCCCAAACTTTTGAATGGACGTATACATAACTCCGGTTAAAATGACTAACTTTGGTCATATTTTACCATTTATGGATTCACTTCTATAGTAATATGCAATATTTGTTTTTTTAAAGAAAAGGAGGGACAAGTTTTCTTACATTTTTTAAAAAAGAAATATGATATAAATGCTGTATATTGAGTTTAATGGACCCAGAATATTCCTTTTAGATGGATGAATGGTTCCATTGTGTGGTTTATGCGTACAAGTAATTAGATGTGGTTCTTGTTTTAACTTTCTTAGAAGTGGCATGTTCAAATGAATTTCTTTGAAATACCATAACCACCTAAGATCTTACACTTGATTTAAATTTAAATAAACTTTGCTGTTGTGGATGAAAATATTTTCTTTTTATCTTTCAAAAAAGTAGCATGGTCTGTAAAAAAAAAAAAAAAAAAAAAAAAAAAAAAATCATTTAAGTTCTTGAGATATCAGCACTAAACCGTATCTAGGACATTAAATGTAAAATTATTTAAATAATAAAGTCAGCTGCCGTGCTTCAGATCCCTTACCCGGATCATTTCGGCCACATAGCTCTCAGGCCCTGTGAACTCGGTGGAGTCTTTCACTTTAACAAGCACGATGAAGAAGAGATAATGCCACATGTTGTGCTCCACCTTAATGTGCTCCTCAAACGTCACTGTTTTGTTGTCAAACTTGTCCCTCTCCAAACCTGTAGAGCAGAAACACAGTGAAATGAGTTTGCATCAGTAGTTCTGAATGGGCCTTGTCACATATACCTTTTTTTGAGGTGTTGAGCTCAGTTAAGAAGATCAAGATAAGGATTAATCTTGAAGCTGCCTAACAGTTAGTTGTCCAAAAACAAGAATCTGTTCAGGTCAGGAACATTTTTAGCTCTATGCAGCTAATTCAGGGAGAGGGAAAAGACCTTTAAGACTTTGACACAATGCATAACAAATAAAAAATGGTATTTCTTTCTCTTACGGTTTAAAAGAAAACCGTACTGTATCTGGAAGAGGAAGTAGAACCACAGGGAAACTGTTTGTATACAAGTACGTTAT
Source organism: Zacco platypus (assembly GCA_038088235.1). NCBI lineage: Eukaryota > Metazoa > Chordata > Actinopteri > Cypriniformes > Xenocyprididae > Zacco > Zacco platypus. The sequence continues at coordinate 5,162,070 of CM076064.1, read as the reverse complement.
GAGCAAATGGAGGTTAGGAATCTCGTGATGGTTACAAGAAAATGAAACAGTCTGATTTCAATGCGTGATTCGTGAGCGTACACATTGGGAAACTGTCACTTGATGCAACACGTCATCTTCGCTCCAGTCGTATGTTTGTGCTTCTCATCTCAGATTTGTTTTCCTGTGTGTACAGTTTACATTCTGGTGCGTGTTGAGATTTCAAACGTCATGAAAATCAGAATGACGAAATCAGCCGAGAGATGAACTGAATCCCAACAAACTGCAGTTTCAATATTAATTCATATGAAAACACATGAGTCAAAAACAGTGTTCTTATATAATAAATTTGTGCGCTGTGAGAATTATGATCATTTACAGCTGATCTCACATGGTCAGACACACAAAGTGGCAACAGGAAGACACTCCACCACCTCCACAGTGAGTTATGACTAAGACTTCTGGTGAAGAGGGGGCGTCCTAATGTTTATGCTGGAGCAAAACAGTTTTATGGGCCTATAAAATTTATAGGACAATGGTACATGAACAGTCTGTGAATCACTGAAGATTGTTAAACTTCCATCTTCAAACTATCATTCAGGATTTTTGGGAAGATAGACATTACTTTATTTAAAAAAAGAGAAAAGAGGAGAAAAAGGTGGAGGGGTGGAGTTACATTTCAAAATAGCGAAGGCTCATAAATATTAATATATATATTAATATATCATGACTGTTTTCACTAATAATTTATGTGATGCATTGATTATGTGGAGTATATTTCCAAAACAAAACTGAAAGATAAACAACAAAATAATGGGAAATGTCAAATCAAATCATTTAAACAACAACTAAGCTTTTACTTTTTAGACATTAACCATCCTCAAAAATGGCCTTGTGACATATTTAGCTTGACATCTTCATTCCTACATCCCGCGTCCCTGTCAGTTCTGGGATTTTATAGGTCAGTGGATAAATGCCTGGGTCTGCAATAAAGCGTAAAGCATTAACTCGTCCGTCTGGTGGTAACGTTTTCGATTTGAGTATGAAGGGTTTCATGTTCTAATTTGCCCTTATGAAATGTTCTATTTTAATAATTAAAAATTGCAGCTGTGTGTCAGCGGATGTGGCTTAAGATCACATCTTGCAGTTCGTTTTGTGATTTGATTGGAATGGAAAGCAATCCGTAGAGAAGCGATAATGGGTATTTGGGGTCTTGGGCACGTAGACACTCACCACAAATAAAGCAAGTCGTTTTCAGAACCTCCTCTTTCTTCTGTTTTTCACTCCTGAGGTCAGCAAACGTGTCAATGATGACCCCAAAAATGAGGTTGAGAACAATAATGATGACCATAAAGAAGAAGAGGAGGTCGTAGATCACGCGGGCTGCAAACAGAGGCTCCTGCGGAGAAAAGAGATGGAGAACACGCTTGAAAATAAAGGTTTCAAAAGGGGTTTTATTGCACTGATGCCATAAAAGAACCATTTTTGGTTCCCCGAGAACCTTTTGGTGAACAGATCTTAAAGCAATCATTTTTTTCTTAGTGAGAAGAACATTTTAGACAAAGAGCCTTTACTATACCTTTACTTTAGAATACTATAAAGCATGGAAGCTTGTTTCCACCCCTAAATAAAAAAATGCGACTTTTTGTCTCACAATTCTGACTTTTTTTCTCACAATTGCAAGTTTATATCTCGCAATTCTGAAAATATATAAATTCGCAATTGCAAGTTATAATGGCAGAATTGTGAGGTATAAACTTACAGCTGTGCGTTATAAACTCGCAATTCTGACTTTTTTCTCAAAATTGCGAGATATAAACTCACAATTCTGATTTCTTTTTTCAGAATTGTGAGATATAAACTCACAATTCTGATTTCTTTTTTCAGAATTGTGAGATATAAACTCATAATGGCGAGTTATAAAGTCAAATTCTCACAATTCTGAGAAAAAGTCAGACAAAAGTCACAATTATACTTTTTTTTTAATCGCAAACTAAGTAAGTGATTTCATAATGCTTTGTCTGTAAATGATGGTTTTATTTGGATAATGTTTTTAAAACACTATACTAGCGTGTAATAGCAAGCGGGCATTCATACTGTTTCCTATGCAATGACGTTAGCCAATCACAACAGTGGCCGTTTACTGACTCCCTCCCCAAATTAAATACTGAGTCTCCCGAGGCATGGCACCTCTTTAGAAGGTTTCCGCAGAACATCTCCGACCCCACCGCCGCTCCGCAGGCCGTGGCTCAACACGGTGACGATACACATGAGCAGCGAGTCGCATGTCCTCTCCTTATCCTCAATCACGACAGCAGCCGGCTGCACTCCCACACCTGCGGGAAACAGCACGTCAATAACGCTAGGCAAATACACACAAAGCCAACCTAATCAAACAAAGGGCTCTGTTTTAATGTGGAATTTTCTACGTCTAGACTGTCGCGTACATGCAAATGTCAGAACAAAAATAGCATTTGTGGTTAAATGTGTTCCTAAAAGAGGATCAAAAGTCATCAGATCACAACACATTCAAAACCAAACACAGAACTATTTAAACAACTAGATCTGTATGCTTTCTAAAAAAACAATTGTAAGTGGTGCCATGATTGTTTCTAAAGATCTCTATTTCAAATAAATGTAGTTCTTTGTACTTCCTCTTCATCAAGAGTTTCCACAGAGAGGTTTCCACAGCAATACTAAGCAGCGAAACTGATTTGAACATTGATAAGAAATGTTTCTTGAATTCTATAAATTATATTTTAAAATATATTAAATCGGAAGACAAGTTACTTTCAGTGTCTTTACAGTATTTTTGATTAAAAAAAAAAAAAGTCTTGGTGACCTTAAAAAAAAAATCTTACCAACTTTTGAATGCTTCCAAAATTCAATATTGTATGTAGATGGCTGACTCAAATCGCAACCCTAACTACGTGCAATAGCGATTCTAGCCTGGGTTTCACCCCAAGCGAGGTCTCTCAGTGTTAACTGATGTGCCAAACAAGGTACGACACATTCACAGGGGCAGAAAGGCCATGCGATGCAAGTTTAGTTGGTTCAGACTGGCCGATCAGCTCCAGTGATCAAATTAGGCTGGCTTAAATTTGCGCATTCTCAAAGACCCGCTTGCAAACGCTAATTATACTGGTCTGACCTCCAACCTCAAAGCAGCGTGAACCTGCTGAACGTTTAGTGCCTGACTGTCATTAACCTCCGACCCCAAACATCACCCCAGTAACCTACCAGGGATTCTTGAGGACATTGAGTCTCTCCTTTCCTTGTCTCATGACCAGCCATACTACTCAGATTTAACTCTAAGTGTGCGTGAAAGAGAGTTGTGGGTGACAGGGTCCGTACCATCCATCATGGTCTCCGTGGAACAGTTCTCCTCTTTCCGACAAACCGCGCCTGCCAGGAAATCTCCCATCTTATTAGCGGATTGCTCTGAATATAGGAAACAGCATTTTAGGTGCCATAAATGGTTATTCTAAAAGAAGCGTGTGTCCTAATTCCTCCTCATGAAAACAGGTCACAAATAAACCCAAAATCAGAAGAAAAATATGAATTTATTTCTATATATTTTTTGAGAGTTTTTACTGTATTACAATAAAAAATACTGCGATACAATATTTATTTGTATTTTAATCAGCATAAAATTAAATTAACAGGCAGCATAATTTTTTTTTTCCAAATTAAATCAATATTTAAATCAATAGTTTGTGTCGGTAAGATTTTTTTGTTTTTGAAAAAAGACTCAAAGCTGCTTTTATTTGATCAAAAATACAGTAAAACAATTTAAAATAGCAGTTTTCTATTTGAATATATTTTAAAATGTAATTTATTCCTGTGATCAAAGCTGAATTTTCAGCATCATTCCTCCAGTCTTCAGTCACACGATCCTTCAGAAATCATTCTAATATGCTGATTTGATGCTCAAGAAACATTTATTATCATTATTAATGTTGAAAACAGTATGAGAATTTCTTGCATTGCAGTATTTACAAGAATAATTAAATTAATTTCATGAAAATAATGTCATAATACAAAAAAAAAAAAATCATGTTGGTCCATAAAATATCATTTCTTAATACTTTCTTTTGATTTTAGGGTGACTACCAGTACATGTTTTGTGAAATAACCAGTTAAATGTTTGTAATCCGATATATTGAATGAAACAACTAGAGATTTCCCATGTACACGTGTTTTCAAAGTTTTATTTTTAGACGCATAGCACACATCTTTGGGCAACATCAGTGAGAAATCCATCTGTTATTCTCACCAAGAGTTTTATTGGATATCCTGTCCACAGTCAGGATGAAGTCATCCTTGAAGATGATGTATCCAACGATTGAGAAGAGGTAGACCAGGATGAGAGCCAGGACAGCGGTCAAAACGATTGAGCGGCCGTTCCTGGTTACGCTCTTGATGACGTTTAACAGCGTCTCCTCCCGGTAGATCAGGTCAAAGAGCTGGAGAGAGAGTAAGATGAGATAGTGTATACAGTATACATGTCGGTGAAAGTGTGAGAGGTCAGAGGACAGAGTTAGAAGAAACGTCCATGTGTGAAGGACGGTTACGGTATGTCTGGTAGAGTGAATGAAAGTGCGTGTGTACTCACGAGCAAGCTGTAGAAGAACACATGAACAAAAACTCCAAGGCTGCATATAATGAGGTACAGCAGATGATACAGGAACTCCACGTCCATGATCATGGCCTTGTATCCTCTCGTGAACGTACCTCGATTTCCCACAAAACTCATTAGAAAAATCACTTTATTGCCCACCTGAAAACACAACCATAGAGTTGAGAGATTTTATGTTCTAAAGAGAATTTTGGCTCTTATGTAATGAGCTGAGGTCAAATTTAGCAATGAGAACATTTATTTGTAGCATATCATTATGGATATACCAACAATTGAAGCGCCACCACAAATAACAGGCTGAAGTAATTGCATCAATCTTCAATGTGCATATTATGACATGTTTTCATGCACTTATTTTGAATCCTTATTGAAACATAAAACTACTAAACTCACACAGCATTCACACTATAAAAAAGAATTGTTGGTTTAACTTAAAAAAGTAAGTTACCTGGTTCCCTTAAAATTTTTGAGTTCATTTAAATTAATAAAATGAAGGCGACTGGTTTAAATCAACAGAGACTCAAAATATTATGTTATCTGAACCACATTAATTATTGAAGTTGATTTGACAAAAGAAAAAATGTTAAATGATAAAAATAACATTTTTTTTAGAAGGGTCTGAGTACACAAACAAATTTTACTAGCTCATGTTGCACTTTGTAGGAAAAATATACACAACCGTTTAAATGTTTTGGGTCAGTAAGATATATATATATATTTTTTTTTAAAGAAATGAATACTTTTATTCAGCAAGGATGCAATAAATTGATCAAAAGTTTAAGTAAAGACTTTTACATTGCTACAAAAGAAATGCTGATTCAATCTTTAGAATGGTCTATTCATCATAGAATCCTGAAAAAATATATCATGGTTTCCACAAAAATAATAAGCAGCATAACTTTTTTTAATAATAATAAGAAATGTTTCTTAAACAGCAAATAATCATTTTTTAAATGATTTCTGAAGGATCATACAGACTGGAGTAATGGCAAAAAATTCCAATTTGCATCACAGAAATAAATTAGATTTTAATAATATATGAAAATAGAAAACAGTTAAGTAAATTGTAATAATATTTCACAATTTCAGTTTGTTTTTTGTTAGTTTTTTTTTTTAATCAAATAAATGCAACTTCCCCAAAATTTCCCCAAATTGCGTGTCTTGCGTGTGTAAAAAGATTGATGAATTCAACCTCGTAACGCTCCAAACCTACATGACTTCCTTTCTTCGGTGGAACACAACAGGAGATGTTTTATATATGCGCTTGTGGGAAAAGAGCAGCGTGCACGCTCTTCAAAACATCTCCTTTTGTGTTTCACAACAGAGAGAAAGTCATACGAGTTTGTAACGACATGAGAATGAGAAAATGGTGACCGTTTTAATTTTTGAGTGAACTTTTCCTTCAATTTTAAGGTAACTAATAAATTGATAGTTGGATGCACATTAGGTGTGCACACTATTAGGAGAAAGTGGAGTTACTGTGTGAGTCAAGTCCATTTTAACATCAGACTGTGAAAGCCGTGTGGAATCCCCCAGTGACGCACAACACACCTCAGTGGAAAACACACCGAGCTGCCCTCTAACAACACTGCGGACCCAAGGAGTTCACTCACATTAAAGGCCCCGAGAAGGAATAGGGTGGGCTCCAGGCCGACCGAAAAGATGAGGCGTAATATGGTGGAAGCGATGAACGCCCGAATCCCATGAGGCTGGGGCAGAACAATAACTATGGCCAGTGAAACCAACATTGCCGCCCATAGCAGAGCAGAGAGGTGTGGCTCCAGGGTGCCTGAGGAGAAAGAGGTAAACACGTTTTAGTGCCATCAATCAAGCTCTGGGATAAAAATACCACAGAAGTGACATGTTATCATGCCATCGGTCATGGTTACAGCGTCACCAGTTCTACAGGCCGCATGTGTTCAACAGTCTCAGGGATTCAACTTAGATTTTGATCAGCAATCCACAGTGTGTTTCTGGGAATTGCATCATTTATAGGTTGTCTCAGCATGTGCAACCTTCTTGATCTGATTATGGAAATATGAAATGAGAATTCGGTCATCATTTACTCATTTACCTTTTCTTCTTCCATGGAATACAAAAGAAGAAGTGAATTAAGACTTGTGCAGCTGAGCTCCAAAAAAAATACCTTGTATTTAAAGATTCCATTCAACTTTGGTGTGTGTGGTTTTTTTTTACTTAGAATGTCAAGTCCTATGGACTGTTATGGTACTTTTATGGTGTTTTGTTTCCATTTTAGGACTTTAACAACTCACTCACTTTTAAGATATTAATCAAAACTTATCCCTTTGTGCTCCACAGAATTAAGTCATATGGGTTTGGGCAAAAAACAAACAAAAAAACCCAGAACTTTCACTTTTTGGTGAACTAACTCTATTTACGATTAAACATATTTTATCTATGAGCAATAACAGTAGTGCAGATGATACGATAAGATTATATTCATTGCCATTACCCATGACTGTTATGCATCTGAAACTGCAATTCTGTAAATGGGATTCCCAAAAGTACTTGCAGTTTCACCTGTTGAACATGTTCAGGCACATTCTACCCCTCAGGGGAAAGAAAGATGCTTTGAAAAAAAAAAAGAAAAAAGTTACATAACCCAGAAAGAGTGACACATTTGAATATGCTAAGGTTCGATGAAGCTTTGTCATGAGCCACGCTGGCATCGTTTTTAATCCCCGTTTAAGTCCTATTCTAGGCGAATGGCATTGAAACATAAAGTACGGCAAGGTCTTATGTGGGAATATTTTAGTGGGATTGCTAAGCGTGTGTGTGTGTATGCAGAGAAGAAAAATGAGGTCAGTCGGATTTGCAGGATCTTCACAGAGGCAATCGTTCCAGCTCGCTCGCTCTCCTGCCTGCGAGTAGACCACATGACAGGTGCTTGTTACATAACACGGCGTGCTAAAAATACCGCGACTGAAAGATGCATGAGCGTCGGGTACCGAGCAAGGACGGACTCACGGCCGAGCCGAGCTGGGGTTTGGACCAAAAAGGCTGAAAAACTGTCCAGGAAATCTGCAGGAGCGAGTCCAGAGTGATTCAATGGAAGGATGTCAAAGTCTCTGTTTCATTCATTTCCACAAACTCACACACACACACACACACACACACACACACACACAGACACACACAGACACACAGACAGACACACACACAGACACAGACACAGACACACACAGACACACACAGACACACACAGACACACACAGACACACAGACACACACACACACACACACACACACAACACTGAAAATCCAGGATTCACAATCAAGTTTTAGGTTTCTAAAACAGCAAAACAATGAATTGAGTTCAAATGAAGAAGAAATCTTTAAGTTTCCTAATAGTTTCCAGCTCACTAATCACATTAATTTATGGCATTGATCATGTGACTTCCCTGTTCAGGTTTTTCTTCCAGTGAAGCACAAGATGATGTTTGGAAATGATACAGTAAATATATGCTGGAGAACTTGATCATCAGGCTTTGATTCTGTCAGCTTCAGTGCCGCTGCCATTAAAACAAAAGTTGGATGAAATTCACAATTTTTACACTGAAAATGTAAAGACGGTTGCAAAGCAAATAAATAAAGTTATTAAACAGCAGCGCTTGAATGGTTTAAAATCACTTGAATGCCAAAAAAAAAAACATGCAAATGATAAACTTTCACTTTATGATGGTTAAACTTGGCAATTAAACCGCAAATTACATGGTCCGTACGGATCACGGATCAACTGTGATCTAACACACATACATACATACATACAGACACGCACATAAAGGTCTCAAAGTTTTGGACCCAAATACAAGGTCAGAAGACAATGATGCTATGCATGAAAGACTATAATGTCCATTGATCCATACCGTAAAGGATTAGTTGACCTTAAAATGAACGTTAACCCAAGCTTTACTCGCCCTCAAGGCATTCTAGGTATTTATTCTTCTTTCTGATGAACACAATCTGAGATATTTTAATAAATATCCTGACGAATCCGAGCTTTATAATGGCAGTGAACTGGGGCCACAATTATGAGCTGAAGAAAATGCCTCCATCCACATACATCCATCATAAACATGTCTTCCACATGGCTCCAGGGGGTTAATAAAGGCCTTCTGAATGCGTTTGTGTAAAAAATGCTACGGCCTGCGCCTTCCCTATTCAACTTATGGTAAAAGTGTATCTGATGCGACGCTAATTTACTCTTTCTTCGTATGTTGAAAACGGAAGGCGGTCTGGTGGTTGCTAGATTTTTTACTTCATAACTTTTTAAAAAAAGATTTTTTTTTTTTTAATACAAATGCATCGCTTCACTTTAAAAGGTTTTTATTAACCCCCCGGAGCAGTGTGGAGTACATTTAAGAAGGATGGATGTGGATGGAAGCACTTTCTTCAGCTCACACTCGTGACCTCTGTTCACTGCCATTATAAAGCTCGGATGCGTCAGGATATTTACATATCGCCGATTGAGTTCATCAGAAAGAAGAAAGTCATATACACCGAGGATGGCTTGAGGGTGAGTAAACCTTAGGCTAATTTTCATTTGAAAGTGAACTAATCCTTTAAAGAAACATCAGTCTCTCACGCAGCACAGAAATAGATTTGTAATGTGCATTTACCCAATCCAAACTTGATATGGAAGTGGCTATATTCAGCCCTTTCCCTCTAAAGCCCTAGCTCTCCCCACAGCTGTACCAGTTATGCTATGCACTTCTGTGCATCGAGGTTGCACACTGACCTACTTCTGGAGGCCTGTCTGAATGGCTACATTCTACCAGACAGGGTGGGAGGGGAAGGAACCGGGTGAGCGGCACTGGAACACGCTCCTGTGCTGCTGTTACACACATTCTGGAATTCTTTAGGGCCTCTCGCTTGACCTTTACAAATACTGTAAAGGGAACTACTGAACTCTGCAGAAGGGCTTTTATAATCAGCTTTAGAGGTGACGATTGTTCTTAAACGTGCTTCTGTCGTGTCTGAAGACAAATGAAGTTTCAAAGTGCTCACTCTGAAAGTGAAAGACAACATAATTAACAGTTTTGTGAAGCAGGGTTATGGACCATTAATAATTCACTGTGAATTCAAAACGTTTGATTAGTTAGACTGTATAAATTGAAATTGTGTTCATAAGCACTCATAAAACTTGTTTTCATACCGCACATTTAATATTAGTGGTAAAACTAGATTTTTACATTTTCTACAGAAAAAATGATTGGCGCACAAGCACCAAGCAAGTTATGCACATGATAAATGATAATAATAATAATATATTTCAATAAATATTCCATATAAATAAATGTATTATTATATAATTTTAAATAAAAAAAAATAAACAAAATGAAACAAAATAAGAGAAAGGCAAAAAAGTGAAATGAGCATATGAAAGTGGAGGGGGGAAAAAACAAGTTTCTCTTTTTAGAACATCATGGCCTTGACTTAAGTACAGTTATCCACGCCAGCGGCACATGCAATAGTAAAAGCTATGAAAAATCACCAGACAAACAGCATGTGAGGTGGAGAAGAAAATTAACTACTTCTATAAAATTCCAGCCTATTACAAACATTGAGTCAGTTTCCACATTGTTCAACAGGCATGTTTATTACAAGGACATTATTTCAAATTCACCTTTAACGTGTTCTGCATTTGATTTTATGTGTTTGTATTTTAAATCGTGACCTATAATGAATGTGGACCACAGCCTTAGAGTGTGTTTTGGACTCCCAGAGAAGCCTTTTGTTTTAAACACTACAAGAGTTTTCAATTAAAGTCCCAAACGCTCATGTACGTTTTGAGAAAGGGAAAGGCCCAAAACAAAAGCCCCTTCGGAGCCTGACCCCAGTCTGAACAATGCAGAGTTTATGCCAGTCACAATGTGGCACTTATGCCAGTCACAATGACTGGACAATCAATGCTCAACAACATGAGAGAGAGAGAGAGAGAGAGAGAGAGAGAGAGAGAGAGAGAGAGAGAGAGAGAGAAAGATAGAAAGAGAGAGAGAGAGAGAGAGAAGAAACACAGAAACGCCTAATAAATATTAGGTTACCCCATCAGTTACATTTGAATGCAGGATGATATTGACCGCAAACTTTAACACAAGCAGCTTGTGCTTAAGCTGTGAGCTGTGATGTAAGGATGAAGTACGTGCCAGCGCTTTGTCTTTATCTGGGTCTCTGTTTTCAAGGTCAAATCTCAGCTGTCAGCTGAGACATAAATAGGTGTCATATTTCTCTGACATGTATACAAACACTCACTTTTGATCAAGAGTAGCAGGGAGGAGACCCATTAGACCCCTGAACTGAAGCTTATGAGATTAGGGAAATAGTGTGACATGTTTAGGGAGACATGTTACGCAAATCTCGGATAAGAGGGCAAAATCAATAACCAGGTTATGCAGAAAAGTTATGTCCATCATTACGTCACCCCTTAAAGAACACACACACTTTTGGATCATAAACACAGGCATGCGTCTTACTTTAAGTTTATACATTTTTATAAATTTTATAACTGAAAAAGTTTTTGATATAAATATATGCCTAGAACGCAACCAACAGGTTCGTGAGGACAGCGAGGTTAAAGGAGCTTCAAAAGGACATGTTACAGGAACACCAGTACAGGATAAGCTGTATTATATATATATATATATATATATATATATATATATATATATATATATATATATTCACGGATTAAATGGAATTAAATATGAAATATATGGATATATAAGAGGATATACTCATAGATATCTATTCATGGATTAAATGGCATAAACATGAAATATATGAATATATAAGAGGACTACACACTATTGAGATAAGTGGAGGAGATCATATCACTCAGAATGAATGAATTATACATGATAGGTTATGACGGAAGTGAGGATGACTTTTTTTATAGCTCTATTATGTAGGCCCTATTATGTCTTTCAGGGACTGTGTGTGCTGAAACTAGGCCAGTGAAGTGTCAAGTTCCAGCATCTGCTGCTGCCTGCAGTCAATTACCACCATAAAAACAGCAATCTGTACTCTAGCAATTTGTGTAAAGTATTATCAAAGTTGTGGTTGATATTCTAACAATTACAGAGCACTGAAGCATCTTTGCCATTATGAATACTTGGCATTTGATGTCTATAAAATAGTTGATTCCAGCTTGTTGAGCGGAGATTTAAAAATAAAATTATATATATGGAAAGAAATACAAATTACATTTGTATAGAGTTTCATGTCAAAGAGTAAATAAACTTGTGCCTCACCTTCACGTAGTCCTTCCAGTGGATAGAAGAACGCTACCAACAGGTTCATGAGGACAGCGAGGTTAAAGGAGATGCTGCTCCAAAAGGACATGTTACGGGAACACCAGTACAGGATAGGCTGAGCTGGGGGGGGCAGCAAGTCAAAAAATTCAATTTCAAATGTTAAAAGAACATGTACATTAACACAACACAATTTCCATCATTCCAAAGTGCTTATTTGGATGCTATCACAAAACTAAAACGGACTAATACTACACCCCTGATGCACACCATGTCAAAACTCCACGTACATGGTTGTGCCACAAACATAAACTTACCAATTTCATTTGGAGCCATTTTTGCTGATATTCAAACAAGCCAAATGTGTAAGGTTTGTGCCCTTAGAGGAAGCAAACTGAATTGCAATCTGTGTGAGCATTGACACGACAGCATTGGTTCAACCAATCGTAAAATATTGAAGCGGGACCACAAGTTTGCCTGAAGAATGGAAGATGGGTGAAATGTTTGAAACTTGTTTGAAAAGTAATTTTTTGCAATTCTGTTTGGTTTCACCAGTACGGCAGAAATTACACATTGCCCCTTTAAACTCGCCTTTTTCCACTTTATACAGAAAAATGTAATGCACTCTGAAAATCTCACAAATATTAATGCTCATGTTTTATTTCTCCCCAATGAATTATTTATTTATTTTTTAAAGATTGATCGCATTATGCATTATTCTCGCACCTTCTACTAAACAACGTGAGGACAGCCGTGTGTTAGCTTCCATGCCGATATGAAGGACCAATTCTAAATGATCTCAAGCTAAAATGTGATCCAGCTACAAATACATCCAATCTGGACAATGTCCAATTGCACTAACTTTAGTAAGTCTTTGAAAATTGTTTTTTTTTCCCCCTCAGTTAAAGAATACCATTCCAAACAAAAAACATATTGACTGAAGTTCAGGGCTGTTTGGCAGGGATGGAGACATGCAATTTCATCAACCGCAAATCAAATTGAAGTCAAAAACCATAGAAAGAAGACCAAAGAGCTCAAAGGGTTTCTTAGTGCAGCCAAACCATGTACGTGAGCTTGCTGACCTCAACCACCACCTTTGTTTTGACCCATGACTCTCTGAGGAGTCTAGCTGGAGGATTTAGTGTCTGAGCTTTGGCTATTTTGACAGGGGGTTTTTGTCTGAAAAGAGGAACTGGAGGAGGGGACTTTCACACAGAGGTCGCCACACTCATGACTCGGGGGTTGCGGCAATGGAACGCTGCTTCTACTTTGATTCAGTCTGATAAAAACCTTCACGTCAGTCATAGAGCTGCATTACTAACTAACACGGAATTCACACCCTCCTTTTTATTAGCAACTCAAAGCCTCAAGGCTCGCAGATACGATCTAAAACTGTGGCTAAATGTCCCATGCATGTGAGCAATGCAAGAAAAAAGGCTGTTGCAAACCCCTCTGTCTGTCTGCTTTTTGACGGTTCAGATGCTTATCTTGCACTTTTTATCTTGTCATTGTGGTTCACCTCATGATCTTCATGTCTGAGAACTATCTTTTTTCAAATAACCCATTCCCCAGCATCCCTGCCTCACCTTTCCAAACCCTTTTTGCACAGAAATAGAATTTTGAAATTTGATCATGGGTAATTTTTTTATATATCATTTTCACACCAGTTCGTTTAACATCCCAATTAAGTTTGGGCATTTTCCCAACCAAGCCTCTGAAGTTTCTGGTTCAAGCCTAGCAGGTTTTAGGGGCTGGTGCAGAGCCAACCGGAAATGGCTCCAGATTGAGCACCACCTTGTTGATGGAAAATGGGCTATTTGATTCCTCACCCAGCTTATTTCCGTAATCAGCTTTTGTGATGTAAGCTGCCAATGTGTGTTTATTTGGGATTTATTCAGACTTCTCCCTGAGTCATCGTCCTCCCTTGTTTCTCAAACTTTCATGCACGAACATGTAGAACTAAAACCTTAAGCAAACTTCAACATTATTTTTAATTACAGGTCTTATTTAGTCTATCTTACATTAGTTAAAGTTTACACCCCCTCCCCACTGCCCTTGCTTGAGGGGGTCAGGGTGAGGCATGCATCCCGGCACCAGTGCACCAAAAGCGGGCCGCACTGCACGGAGCGAGCCCTGATGGGTCCCTGGAGGCTCTGGGAGTGGAGAAGGTGTGTAAAGGAGCTTACTAGGTAATAGAGGAAGGGAATGGACACGCACAAGGCACGGAGTTTGCGTTACCAGTGGCCTCTTGAGTACCTCGCAGCTTCTTCTGCCAGTTCATCTCATTGAAGAGGTCTTCAGCGCGCAAGAAGAAGTCGTTGATTTTGCTGCCCTGCTCGTCGCGCTCTGTGGTATAATAGACACGGAGCTTGGACTCCTGGGTTAGGAATTCGCATATGTTGGGGACGGGAAATACGATCTGCTCCATTGTGCGATCCAGACGGACGATCTGAAAGTGAAAAACTGAGCATCACGTGATGTCGTAAGATGTCTAGATTGGCTATAGGGGTTACATTTGCAATGACACAATTAGGTGGGCACTGTTCTAGCTCACAAACAGAGTTACAAAGTCGATTCGGGTTTTCCTTGTTGCCTCTGAAGGTATGATCACATTAGTAAAATTTCGGCTAAATTTCATAGACAAAAGGTCCACTGTCAATAGTGTAGCTATGCATGACTCATGCCACTCATATCAAAGTTACTTACAAACCAAGCAGTTTTGTTGGTCAATGCAGCAAATTTGCGTGACCAACTTGAACAGGAGTGAAATCTGTGTGCGGAAATTCTTCTCCCTCACGCGTCACTCCCAATCAACATGGATTCTTACTGAAATGACTGGAATTCGCTTGCAATGGTGCATTAAAATTAAGGCACAGACCTATTTATTTAAAATAAATTCAGGATATAGTGATAAAACTGTATATGAACAAACTTTGGTGTAATAGGACTAACTATATAATTATAGTTTCTCTTGCTAAGCTATGAAATTGCTAAGTCTCTGTGATATTCTGGTCTCTATATATGCCTACTTCAAAGCGAGTCTACAGGATTTTTTTATTATTATTATTATTATTTGTGCTTCATGTCCAAAGTTTAAGCGCAAGGTTTTTCACTGTATGAACGATACTGATGCTTATGTACTCCGGTCTGAGAAACTATGAATGGTGGATCCATAATGGCCTCCATAGATGAACACCACTGACCTCAATTTGCGCTGTGTGTTTGGCATAGTACTCCAAAGCTTCATCTCCCTCCCCGTACGTGCCTCCTGGCTTCAGCATGGCTTGGAGTTCTTTGTTGTGTCTGGCTAGCTGTGGGTGTATGTGGAAAAAGGGATGAAACTATGTTTGTTTTCATTGAGACAGAGTATACATGTTGTAATGATCAGTCTGGCCTTGTTTTGCTCATAACAGACTTTACCATCAACGAAAGGCCAACGCCTGTCTGAGAAATGCTGGTTCAAATTGAATAAAGCAAACCAGAACTCAGAACTACCAAATACAGAGGTTACTGCATATTAATGACATACTTAATTATGAATGTTGATGTCAATATGATGTCAAATGTCCACTGCTGCATTGTTCAAGAGATCACAAAGGTTCAATCTTTAATCCTATAATACACCATTGCAACCATGCCACCCACACCTTAGGAAAACATGAAACATTTTGCCAATCTAAAGACTTTAGGTCATGATAAACAAAACTCTATTTCACAACTACTACACAAAAGTCTGAGCTTTTGAAACTGTAGCGAGCATGGTGCATTTTTAACATTCTTGCTTTACTTTCACTGTAACAAACCTCAGCTAGAACGCCTATAATTGAACTTTTATCTAACTCGTTTTCAAACTGTTGGCGCTCCATTATAGTAGTTGACCAAAATGAGAAAACTGACTGCAAAAGAAGACAGTTTACGCTAATGTGCACTATAGCATCTCTTATGGCAATGCTGGGAATTGTGTTGCATAATGAATTCTGTCACACGAGACCATAAAAATGGGCCTTGCCAACTAGAAGCATATAAATTTACACACTTGTGCATTGTGTGTTTTGAGCCATAGATAAATTCATGTAAAGTGAATGTGATTCTTCTGGGGTTTTTTAGCTGTTATTTTCAAGTTTAATATGATTTATAAAAAAAATGCAAATTGGTTTAAATATATGGAAATAAATAATATATTGACCTCAACAAACATTTTTTATCTATTATCGGCCACAATTATATATATATATATATATATATATATATATATATATATATATATATATATATATATATATATATATATATATATATATATATATATATATATAATACATCAGACAAAAACAGCTGGAGAAGAAAAGACACGTTAACTTCAAAAGGTGTCAGGATCTCTGAGATTAGGTAAAGAATCCTACAAATTGACCCCAACTTAATAAGAATCACAAGCTGTTGTGAAGACTGTTTTTTATAGGCCAGCACCACAACATCTTGTACCACCGTATGCATCTTCCAATCTGGCAGTAAGTTTTGGGAGTTAATTTTTAGTTCATTTCCTGAAGTCTGTCTTGCAGATATGGACTAAAAATGATCTTCCGTACTTACTTACTATATACACATACATATCATGTCTTTTTATCACGTATCTAAATCTGATCTCTTTCTCTCTAACAGCTAGACAGCCATAAAATAGCCACATTCAATATTCTCACAATGCCCCAATTATGAAAACAACTGAGGGTCAAAGCCCAACAGTGAACAAATAAAGTCTGTTTAAAAACACAGAATCTGCTCCGGTAGTAAAACTAAATGGATTACTTGTTGCTGCAATTATGGATTGACCTTTTGAGCCGCAGCCTGCAAAAGCATATTTCTCTATTATTTGAGTAAAGTGGCCCAGTCAAAAGTACTTTCGGTTCTCTGGTCTTTTCATTCACAAACCCCTGATTCCAAACAGTGTCATTTGGAGGGCCAGTGGAAAAGCTGCCCTGTTTCTAACATAACTTACATAACTGATCCTCTGACGATGACCCAGATAATTACGTGAATAGGCAGAAAATCTATACAGCTCAAGTGCATAGGGGAGGGGAGGAGGGTGATATAATCCAGACATCTGACACAGTGAACGCAGTGAAAGTGTGTGTGAATGCATATCTGTGTGCGTCACCTGATGGGCCAGGATGTAGATGTTGTGACCCACATTTAGAGGAGAAGCGGCATGCTCTTCCTCACCATTTTCATCATCATCGTTGTGTTCTACCTCAATTTCTCCCTGCATGTAGGCCTTTTTGATCACCTCCACCTGTACACCAACCAAACATTTAAATAATGACAGTAGGTGGTTTTAAGTGTGCCCACCCTATGCAAAACAGCAGGAACATTAGAAAGATGCATTTTCAATGCAAAGTGTCAACTAGCATGTACATTCATTGTTCGCATTTACCAGTTCTTTAGGCCTCATGTTATACAAAATCCTCTCCGCGTTCTCGCTGTCGTGGCGGCTTTCCATGATGGCCAGCAGCAGTTTTGAGGCATTATTCTGTAAAAAAAAAAAAAAAAAAAAAGGCCATTTACGTAAATTATTTTTGACTAAATTCTAAACTACATATCCCATAAAGCTCTGGAGGTGTTCTCGCACCTTGAGCTCCAGCACCAAGTCCATCCTCTTCTTGCCGAGAGGGTTGATGTCATTGAGGATGAGAGCGATGATGATGTCGATACCGTTACATTCATGTGTGGCAATACAGTTCTGAACAAGGGAAAAGATGTTAAATGTATACTATTGTTCAAGAGTTTTTAATTTGTTTAAAAGAAGTTTCTTTTGCTCACCAAGACTGCACTTATTTGATCAAAAATACAGCAATATTGTAAAATATTTTTACAATTTAAAATAGCTACTTTCTATTTTAATATATTTTTAAATGTAATCTATTCCTGTGACGCAAAGCTGAATTTTCAGCATCATTACTCCAATCTACAGTGTCACATGATCCTTCAGAAATCATTCTAATATGCTGATTTGCTGCTCAAGAAACATTTATGATTATTATCAATGTTGAAAACAGTTGTGCTGCATAATATTTTTGTGGAAACTGTGATACATTTTTTTCCTCAGGATTCTTTGATTAATAGAAAGTTCAAAATGAACAGAATTGTACATTTTTGTAAACAATGTAAAAGTCTTTTCTGTCAATTTAGACCATATTAATGTGTCTTTGCTGAAAAAAAAAAATATTAATTTGCTTAAAAAAAAAGTATGATCAGTAGTCTATTTAAGGCTCATAACTCCTTAAAAGATGAAAATAATTTACAGAAATGGGCTAAAAGACCTAAACAAAAGCTGCTCGAAAAAAAAAAAACATTTACGCACATCATAGAACAGATTGTTACAGGAAGTACATTCCCACAAGTTTAATATGAAAATTAACCTGCAATTAACTGATTATGGCTCTGGAACAGAGTGCTTCAGTGAGAGACTAATCATCCAATCACTACAGGACAAAAGCACACTCTCAGCATACAAATACACTACATTTCCCCTTAGAAAAGTAGAACAATGATGATAATCAGCACCATTATGGTCCTATGAAGTCAGAAAAGTTGCATAATGCCAAGCCCAACACAGATTTTGCAATTAGAGTAGACAATAGTGGGTATATAGTGTATGTGTGTCATAATCTTAAAGCAACAGTTCACCAAAAAATTACAATTCTGACATCATGTACTCTCGTTAGTACTCTCTTCTGAATCTTTTCAATGAATTGGTCAATTCGGTCAGAAAGATTTGTTCAAGAATTAGACTGACCACAGGGTAACTCGCCGACTCGATCAACTCAATGATTCCGTGAACAGGTGAACAAGTCACATGTTCAGTGTATAATGACTTAAATTAAAGTTTTCCCAAGTGTATTACATGCTTCGGAAGACTTGGAATATAGTGTTCATTTATGGGGGTAAACGAGAAAATTACCACAATTTTCTTTTTTGGGTGAACGAATACCTTTAAAGTACAGAACGAAAAGAGTGTGTGGATGTGTCAGGCCCACCTGGTTTTCATGGCAAGGGCCCTGGCAGTATTCTGTGAGGCTCTCCACAGTCTGGTTTATGAGAGCGACGTTCTTCTCGTTAATATAGAGTCCCAGCAGCCCCAGGCCCCCCGTAGTGCTGCCACATATACAATCCAGGAACTGCAGAGTCTCACACACCAGGTTGTAGTTGTTTTTGTTGTTCTGACAGCGAAGGAAGTTCTGGAGAAAGAGCAGGGAAAACAGGATTCGAGGAGCTTTTGTTTTTATAAGTCATATTAGCGCTCGACGAAAAGTCGATACACAACTCATAGTTATGATATGGAATAGTTCAATCAAGAATCATAACTCTGAGGGTTAAAAAGGGTTTTAATTCCTATTCATATGTATTTTTTTCCTTCAAGGACTTTGAGAATATTATAATCAAGAGGTAAAAGATAAAATTAGTTTACAATGTAACCATCTGCATGATGTGGTTATGTAAAGAGTTCAAGATACAAACAATAGGTAAACAAGGAAATAATTATTAAACAATTCACCAAAAGGTTGATGATTAGCTAATTATTCCAAAACTAGCATGAAACAAAATCTGTTGTTGTTTTTTTTTTTACTTATATTGTACTACTGATATTTTTCAGTATTGAATGACATATATAAATTAAAATTAATTT
>CM076064.1:5065000-5137500 GCA_038088235.1 Zacco platypus | reverse complement strand
TTGCTGTGATTTATAAATACTTGAGAACTAAAAACATGGAGTGTTGTGGATCTTGTTTTATTGGTTTGGCTGGAATTGCTATAGGAGTTTCCAAGGTTGTATGAGCCGTGTACAATCAGCATGGTGCGCTAATAGACATGCATGCGTTCTGCGTGACCTTTATGTGCCGCATGACACAAGGGTCTTCATAACTCGTGTGAGAAATGAATAAGTGGCTGTATCATGGGTTGATGACTTAAAGGACAGGGGGCACACCCTCCTACATGAACCTGATAAAGTAAAGACCTTTATAATGTTATGAAAGACTTGCTGTACTTTCTATTCATCAAAGAATCCGGAGAAAAATCCATCACGGTTTACACAAAAATAATAAACATTGCATAAATAATAAGCATAACATTGACAATAAGAAGAAATGTTTCTTGAGCAGCAAATCAGTATATTAGAGTTCTTGAACAAATAAATGCAGCACTTTTCTTTTAAAAATGGAAATTAAAGCTGGAAATTATAATCTATTTTGTGTGTATAACTTGCCCTATAATCAGTTTTAAAGGCTGTCAAAACCCTTGCCAATGTCATTGCCTTTTATTCCAATCTAATCCTAGTCGAAGGTCCGTCTTACCCCTTGAACCCATCATAACTTGATTACAAGTCATCAACATCAACAAGCCAATCCAGGCAAGGTGACCAGCCACAGTCCAACAGGAAGTAGACTTTGCATGTGCAGGTGAACGTGGGCAGTTCTCTAATAGCAGCCTGAACGCATAAAGCAAAAGGTCAACCAGCAACCGCCTGCACGTCCCCTTCTCGTCTATCCGCGCTCTTGGCATCAACAAGAGGATGTTATGTAAGATCTATTTATAAGTGCGAGCTCAATCAGTGCCGTCGTTGTGCCCACCCGGCTGCGTAACCACGGGAACCGCTTGCGCTGTGGTGGCTGGGGATGCGGGAGATGTCGACGGGCGGCTACGCGGCACGTCCTTCACACTTCAACAGCAGTTTTTCAACAGCAGCTGAGAGTCTGCAATACAACATGCACATAGGCGCACAAACTCAAGGATTTTAAGTGCACTCACAAATCCATTAGAGAGCACTAAGGATGCCACACAAGGCAGACTATAATAATAAGACACGGAGAGGGGGGTTAACCCTATAAGGCCTACAGTATCATATTTGATACTCAAATTTCTAAGGGCTCTAAATAAGCAACATGATAAAAACTTTGCTGAAAAACCTGTTGAACACAATCTACTTCATGCCTTCTGTCGTCTGATCGATACTTTTTTAGCACGTAAAAGGGCTTTCGGCTTAATTTTAAATGCGTCCCACTTCAGGTCTAACATAATCTTTAATGATTTATGTTTATAAAGTAAACTAAAGAATCATTTTTTTTATTGTTAGGAATATTTCAAGATGAACACTTACTGGATTAAAGGAGCTTAGGTTTAGCTGATCATTTCAAAATGCAAGTATCAAACATGATACATTAGGCTTTTGAGGAATGTCTATTTGTACATCTCTATCATCATTGCATTATATGTTTTGCTTGGCGCAATCAAAACTATAGAGGTTTGATCATAGAAGCATTTAAGGGCCAGGGCAAATTAGCGAGGGAGCATAATTTCAAAAAAGGGCCAATGGGAGTGGTTCTGCGTCTCATCTACTGTCGACGTGCAAATGAATGAACAAAGACGCAACCGGGTCATTACCATAATGACTAACGCAATCTACCAAGAGCAGCACAAACTAGCATCTGGTTTAAGGCATGCTTTTTGGGGCTGTAAAAAATGGCACAAATACCAGTAAAGTGACTAGCACAAACCTTAGTAAATCGCCTTACATGAATCATTTAAATACTCTCCTCCCATAAATTTTGCATCCTAAAGGGAAACTCCTACAAATACATATGCAATAATAAGGTCAGCTGTAAAATTAACTCTGTCCACTCCTTTTCAGCAATATTTTTTCACTGCGTGGCTTCAGTAAATCCTGACAGTTGTTTTTTTTCTTTCTTTTTTCAAACGCCAAAAGCAGGTTTGCACTGGCGCAGTTAGTAAATCCTGCCCTAAATATCATCTTACTAAGACATATTATTGGGAGATATGACAACTAATATTAATGTGCATTTTATGTAAGTAATCTGTTATACTGTTACAAAGCTCTCATTGATTTAGGCCTAGTCCACACGTACACAGGCATTTTTATGAAATGATTTTTTCCTCCGTTAAAATCCACATGAAAACGCAAAAACACACTGTCAAAACCAACAGGTGGCGATATAACCCTAACTGTAAAGCCATGATGGCCAATCAGAAGCCAGGAAAAAAGGTTATTACTGGTTCCGGTTTCCGACGTCACAAGCCAAAATCTCTGGTTTCAACGTCTACACAACAACACTGGAAAATCTTCACCCTGGCTGGAGTTTTCAAAAATGTTCGGTTTCAGTGACTGGATACTGTGTTTTTGATTGTGCACCAAACAGCATAAAAAAGCTGCAGTTTCAAAAATACCCATTTTAATTGTGGATAGGGCCTTATTTTACAAACTTTCAGAACATTTTCCTCCTCAAGTATGAGCTCCATTTTCTCACCATAGCATACTAAATGAGCCATATGCATTAAATATGCTTAAATATGCTCAATAAAAAAAAAAAAATTTAAAAAACTTTTTTCAAAAATATTTCATCTAAATGTACAATAAACCGAAAAATTAACACTAGACTTTTCTGAGTATTATTATTTAATATGTCAGGCTTTACAGGGTTAAAATAGCTGGATGTAAATACAGCCGAGGTCAGCTTTCGATGCAAGTGCTACACTCTCACACTCACACCTGTTGTGCTTCATTACACTTGTGTGCGTCTGGTTGTGTCTTGTGGGCTGTTTTACGGTAAACAGAGAGGGCTGTGGGCAAAAACAGAGCTATGTAAAACTTCAAGTGCACATCTCCAAAGACGATTCTGACCGTGACAAAGTCTGAAAAATTGTGTAAATATTTATAGATCATGGAACTAAACATATAAGCACCTCCCACTTACAGACACACACACTTTGGGTGCTTGTTTCAGCCCGAGTTATGTAGGTCATAAGCTAATGTTTAACCGAGGTGCGTGCACTTATGTGTCAGGCGACAGGTGTGGGGCGTGACCTGAAACCCCTAGAGGAGTCCTTGAGTTTGAATTTGTATCCCGCTCAACCCGACGCCATTTTTCCAATATTACATAACAGGCCTGACTATAGGAAGAGCCGAGGTTTTGAGTTCAAAAGAGTCATATTGCTATTCTTCTGCATCTACTCTACTTCTTAAACATCAATGAGAAGTTTGAAATGGAGCCATGTGTGAACCTGACCAGATGATGACAGTCGGGATAAAAAAAAAAAAAAAAAAAGAATAAGGACTAAACAAAAGCCCTGACCTCTGGATCCCAATCCGAAGGCCAATTGCTAAGGGAATGGAGACCCTTCTTTCCCCTCCCAGGTGCCGTGATACACATTTCTATTTATACTTCCTTCAGGAAATCGCCGTGCCTTACGTGCATGCGTACGTGCCAGCTGGAAATAACATGGCACATCTCTCAAATTCAAATTAATGTGTCACTTTCTCTTTTTAAAAGAGACTAACATGCAAAATATGCTAAAAAGCCATTTGAGAACGCTTAAAGGGATAGTCCATCCCAGAAAAACAAAAACTGTCATTGTTTACTCACAAAAGATGATATTTTGAAGAACGTTTCAATTATTTTTGACCATACAATGAAAGTCAATGGGGTAAGAAAAAAGAAAAGATGATACAATATGAAAAACCGCAATAGCAAATTCATGGTAGCCCGTTTTCCACTCTCTTGAGCAACCTTTGACAAGCATAAAAATGCATTATTAATGACCGTCTATTTATAAATGGACTTTGGCTCTCTGAGTATATATATATGATCTTCTAGAATGTGTGATAGGAGTATATTACATCCTTCTGTCACAGAGGAATGCTTTCGCCAACGTCATAGAGCGGAGATTGTGTGTGTGTGAATTACTGGTTAAGCGTCTCAGGCTTTCTGCCCACTTGCTGCAGAGTGAGTGGGCGACGGCTTCCGTCACGGGTCATCCAGATCCTGGCTGTTCTCACACACTCTGCTTTTGCACTGTACTCTCTCCGTCTCTTGTTCCCTCCTACTCCTACTTGAACATTGCTCACCACAGATGAAGTCCTGTCTGCCCTTCCGACTTCTGTCTGGCCTGGAGATTTTACAGTATATAGCTGGAAGAATACAGGCTTTATTTGAGCGAGCGCCAATGGATTCAGCCATCGGAATGGCTATGTCCACCTCCTTAATTTTCTCTGTTCGGTTCATTGTGGGATGTTTCAACTGACTGAAATTGGAGCTCATGTATCCTGTGACCTCATCACTTTTCAAAGGCAACCAGCGACTTTCAGATTACTCTGGAGGGCGGTTTAGGAAAAGCAATGATAAACACAGACGTGAGGCCTAGCCCTTTTTTTTTTTTTTTTTTTTTAAATCTAATCAAATCGAAATGTATTTATAAAGCACTATAAAAACATCACAGTAACCAAAGTCTGTACAGTTACATAAGGTTAAATTATTATGTAAAGAATAAAATTTAAAAATACATATTAATTAAAATTTTTAAAATTCATAAAATAAATGCCACAGGTGCATCTTGGTCATTATAAAACAGTGAAGGGTACCTTAAACAAATTTGAAGGTTTTAAAGACTGGTTTTAAACAAAAAAAAATATTTATTATTAATATAGATTGTAGTCTAGTTGGATTATTTATTTTACAATACAGTAAAAAAGTAATATTGTGAAATAGAATCAACATTTAAAATAATTGCTTTCTATTTTAATATATTTTAAAGTGCAATATTAAGCCTTAACATGATATATATTTTTCAAGGATTCTTTAATTTTTTCTGTAATAATGTAAAATTGATTTCCGTCACTTTTGATCAATTTAATGTATCTTATGTGAAAAAAAAAACTATTATAATCTGATTTAAAAATCTTAGTGTGTGTGTGTATATATATATATATATATATATATATATATATATATATATATAAAAATTTAAACTGAACAAAAAAACCCTGAAATGACGTTTTTTTCAATCTAATTTTATTGCAGCGCTTCACAAGACATCGCCATAACAAATGAGTGGAAAAACGATTTGCACTTGAGTCACGTCCTCTTGTCAAACTTTTCCACAATAGCAGCATTTATTTTCACTGCAGAAACAAACATCAAGGCCTAAATGGAGAGCGATGAACCTCATTGCTTAGATCAAGTTCGGCACAGCGACTAAATTCGGTGCCACTAATCAGCAATGACCATGCAAAAGAAGCCTTGCGTAGTATTGTTGTTTGGGAAAGTCCCTTACTCTTACTGTATTGTTGTAGCTGGACCATATTAGGCATGTGGTAAAGCTATGGGCAAGAGCGCACACATATAGAAATGCACTTCCACACAGATCTGGAAGTTGGGGAGGGCTAGACAGCATGTGGTTGTGCCCTGTCCCACTTCTCTTTGTGTTCACCAACACACTTCCCCTCAAGCTGGCGCACACCTTGTACTCTCTACCTTCAACTTTTGCATAATCTCTATGCTTCCTTATTATTCAGTCCATTACCTCTCTCTCTCCTCACCTTCCATCCCTCTTTTTCCCTTTCCCTGGTAACAGTGTGTGTTATCCTGACGACCACCCCAGAATACCTCTGTAAACAAACAAATTGTGGAGGGGAATTTGGCTTGTGTTGTTGTGCAGCTTCCAAACAAATGCCTCTCTGTGCATGAACCAGGCCAGCGAGCTCCATATTATGCAAGACAAAGTAATGTGATTCATCCTCTGATATGTTTCAGATTTGCTCAGTATCACAAAAGATCACTTATATGGCTCTAACGAGGAAGGAAAAACAAAAAGTTGATGTCTCCTTTTTTCATGGAAGAAGCATTAAGTAAAACTCCATGAACCTCCTGAAAAAGCCCTTTATAAAAACCCATTGGAAAATCTCAAGGGAGCCACTGGCGAATTAGCCTTCCAGGTATTGAGGCCATTACTATATTAGGTAATAGGAATTGTGAGTGGATAATAGGAATTTGAGTGATAGTGAGAATCACGGGAGGACGAAAAATTTGGCTTGCAGATTGCGCTTGTGTTCAAGTTGGTTATTCAAATTTGTTGCGCTGACCAACAGAAAGTGTAAATAGTGCTTTATACATCGCTACGCAATTGAAAATGGAACCTTTTTTGCGTGTAACTCCTCAGGTTCTATTCCTTCCCTCCAAGCGGGATTCAAACCGGCATTTCCAGCATTTGAGGCGGCCACGCTAACAATGATGCTAAAGATCGCAGTCTAGCGTCAGTCGCTAATGCACCTCTTGAGGCCAGGGGAGTGAGGTTACACTCACCCCCCTAAACCACCCTCCAAAATGGGGTCATGGCACCAATGTAACCCCTCACGTTCTATTTACACTGCTAGCATCAGTCACTAGTGCGCCTCTTGAGGTCAGGGGAGTGAGGTTACACTCACCCCCCAAACCTCACTCCCATCCGGGTCACGGCACCAATGTAACCTCTCCAGTTCTACTTGCACCACTAGTGTCAGTCATTAATGCGCCTCTTGAAGCCAGGGGAGTGAGGTTTACTCACACAGCTCTTATTAGCTGGCCTTCGTTACACTCATCTAGAGACCCGCACTCCCGCTGGACTACCGCAGGACCCGCGGGACCCAAAGCAACAGAGTGAGCCATGGGACAAGATTTGATGGGCGCATGTGGGCAGTTAAACGCTCGTGTGTATGGGTTGTGGGAGAAAAAAAATTATTAAAATAAAACAGAAATGTAAACATAAAATATCTGAAAATGAACAAATTTTTATTTATATATATTGCACAAAAGCAACAAGAACAACTTTTACAAATTTACAGTCGCAAGCATATGCGAGATTCTATTTATAACACCGATCATTTATAACACGTGTTTCAGTGTTGAGCAATATAGCCAACTTCTCATCGCTCAAAGCGCACAGGTTTTTACGCAGTGCTGAAACTTGCACACTCTCGAATCCTGTCATTACACTAAGTGGAGACATAATGAAAGAATATATCATATCGATTGTGCTATAACAGAGCTTTGTGAGATCGAGATGAACTGAGATGTCAGCTTTTTAGTCATTATATTCTGCCATACCAAACCATTCACGCAGCAGCTTGCTTTTCTGTTAAAACTAACTGTGGTTCGTGAATGTTGATGCTTTAATACCAAATATTTTATCGGGAGCATTTATGCTGGGATGTCGTGGCGACACATAACTTAATATTTCAAGTAAATTTCATGGATGCACAGACAAAAATCTATATAGGCTACTTTTATATGGGATTTTGAAGGTGGGAGTGGGACAAAACATGAATGTTTCGAGCGGGAGTGGGACAAGATAATGTTTTTTGGTGGGGGTGGGACAGAATCCTGAGGGAGTTGTGTCTACACTCATCCCATTAAACCTCATTCCCATCCGGGTCACGGCACCAATGGTTCTACCTGCACCGCTAGCGTCAGTAACTAGTGCTCCTCGAGGCCAATATATCTCACAGTACAGTAACCAAAGAACTTACATCCTTAGAATTACTTGATCTGCTGCACTTTCTTGTTTTTTATCATATATGTTTAATACGTCATAATAAATCCACAATCCTGTGGTTCATTTGTTTGGCCCATTTCACTTCTCTTTCTATACCAGGTCACTCAGTACAGTCATTCAATCACATGGCTTCTTTTATCAGTGCCATGGCAATGATGCTCTACAATGCTGCCCTTACTGACTCAACTAACCTTTAAAGAGCCTGGAGATATGATCTAGCAAACCTTCAATCATTTGTCATATCTACATTTTGACCAAAAAGCTTTAGGGAAAAAGCATCTTCAACGCACATGATTCTGAGATCTACCTTCCGGATCTATGCTAAAAGTCTAATGTAAACATTTCTGGGCCATATTTGACCTCAAAATCAAGAGATATGAGTAAAAATTTCATTTTTCCTATTTGAGGAACCATTACATTGTTTTATTGTAGCATTATTTTAATTCATTATTCATCTTGCATTGATTTCTCATACCCCTGTAATACTTTTTTCCATTTAAATTAACTAAAAGGTAGGACAATAAATATTTCAATGATACATAAATATATTGCACAGTTAAATTATCATTTTCATAATATATAATTATATATTTATATAATATATCACAATACAAAAAAATCTATATTGCATGTCCTCTTAGAAAAATAGGCCTCTTATTTATTTATTTTGATTTTGGGTGGAATTTTGGCCTAGAGATGTGGTAGAATGGATCTGGAGTGCATTTAATAATAATAATTTAAAAAAAAAAAAAAAAAAAAGAGTAGTAGAGGAAAGTAGAATAAATCTTCTTAAAAGAAGCTGATTTACAATGAGTAAACTCAGTAATTCCCGTTAACACAAAAGAATGTTACCCCGTGCGCAGACATGCACGTCAAAAAAAGAGCAGACTACCCCCTAGTTCTCTTTCTTTTATGTGGTTTCTTCACATCCTTCAAAAGACACCCAAATGACTCTGCAAACCGGCTGCAAATGTGTCATGCAGGTTATCCACAAAACCCCTTTAGCGCTGCAAGAATGCTTAACCAGTCAAACCCAATACAATGAGATTGATGCTGACAAGTGCAACAGGTTTTTAACAAGTTATCGAGAATTAAAGAATCTCATGTAACCTTTTTATACACTGTAAAATTATTTACAAGAAAAGCAAGAATATTTCCACCCTCAATTCTTATTACCATAATGTAAAATAATAATAATTTTAATCAATCACTTTAATATTAAAAAAATAATATAGTATATTAGTCATATGGTATTTATAGATCATGGCTATATTTTTTTGTAATGTCTTTATAAAGTAATACATAATCACTGAATCCTATACCGAAAGCAGTGAACTGGCTTTGGGATTTGATGTTGTACTTGCACTTATTGACATATACCATAATGGGCTTTATAGTTGTTAACTGTAATTTTCCCAGGACACCTCTTTACTTGGATGTCTATTCTGTTTCATTTATTCGTTCATTTTATTCTTGCACATGTTCGTAAGTTTGTAGGGCTCATGATGTCCAACAGTGGTATTGAACTGTATTTTGTCCAATTCTCATGATTAACTTACTATTTACAACAACTTTTGCCTCAGTAAACTCTTAAATACTGCTTATTCATAGTTAGTAAGGTAGTTGAGTTTAGGAATAGGGTAGGATTCAGGGATGCAGAATAAGGTCATGCAGAATAAGGCATTAATATGTGCTTTATAAGTACTAATAAACAGTCAATATGCTATGTGCATACTAATAAGCATTTAGTTAATAGCAAGAATTGGACCCTAAACTAAAGTGTTACCCTATATTTTTTATCTAATTTCATTTAAAAAAAATTTTTTTTACTATACATGTATATATAAAGTATGCATATGTATTTATGTATATGTATATATAAAAATATATATATACTTATATACTTTTTTGTACCATTTTCTAGCATTTTTATTGTGATGGATGGATGGATGGATGGATGGATGGCAAAGGGGTATTGGGGCAAGGTGCTTAATTATCAACAAAAGAATTTATAATATATAATGGTATTTAAATATACACATTATTATAATTCATGACCAAGCACCCACGGAAATTAACCAATCAAAAAATCGGTCAAGATTCGGGAAGCTCTCTGATTGGTGGGTTCCGGCGGGTCACAGTACACACAATGCCACCATTATAACAAGTATATAAGTATAATTAATTATTGAGTAATGAGAATGGTAAAACATTTAGGGCATAATTTGTTGTGTGTCAGTTATAAGTTGTTCTCGGAAACAGAGGTGAATTACAAGTTTCTAATAAAAAACATGGCGGTTATGATTGTTTATGGACACTTGCATCCGTGTGTGTATCCCTGTTTCTCTCCCTCTCAATCACTTTCCACTGTTTTAGCCTCTCTCAATCACAAGAACACACAGTGACCCAGTTAGCACAGAAAAGGAGCTGTCAAGTCTGTTTTCTGCATTATTCACCACGGGCTTGGCTTATGTAATCCAGTCATGTGAGCGCTTCTACGTGTGCCTGTTGGGAAGCCGGAGCATCATCAAGTAGAATGCCTTTGCTAATAACAGGGCCGATTATGCAACGAGCCTATTTACAAAAGCACCCACGCAAAACACATGCGTGAGCACAGAAACCAGCCCTGCCAGCCCGGGAAATGTAATTGCTCTACAATCAGAACAGCCATCCCTCCTTTGACACCGACTGCCTCCGTCGCCGCGAATCACCCTCCCCGTCCGCGCGGAGCCTAGCGACGAGGATAGCGATTTGCCAGGTTGCCATAGCAACCACTTTGCACCCACAAAACCCTGGCTGGGCGACTGCAGACAGTGACGTGTGGCCCTGCTCTGCACTGGACAGCCTCCAGATGACAATCCGAGCGCTCGCTTTGCCTTAGTGTCACAGAATAACATACTACTATTACACAACTATTACTACTGCAGGATAATGTGCATAAAATCTACAGATTACCTACTATGTTTGTCAAAATGTGCAGTATACAACCATTTACAGTTCACTAAAACTAAAATCACAAAAAAAAAAAGATTTTATGAAACCTATAATAGTATATCAGTGATACTACAATAACTCAGTTTCCCAGACTTCAATGTGTTCGATGTGAACTTCCATTTTCAGGGACGACTATATAGTAAATAAACATGCACTGCAAACAAATTATGAAACATACAAGTTGCACTATACAAAAAATACTTAAATTGAATCGTAAAATAATACGAGCTGCCAAATATGAAGACAAAACTGGATTAAAAGTTTCCAAGATGATAACTAGACACCACTGAATTAAATACGCAGTATCATACGGCCATGTGACAAAAGTAATGAGGTCATGTGACAATGTAGTATACTTCAGTTAAACGTTATTCATGGAAAAATGCCGACATTACCAACTTTTACCTACTGTTTATATATTTATAAATAAAAAAAATGCTAGCCAGTATACAATGTGTCCTGCATGGTATTCAGTACAGGCAGAAAGCTTTTACTCAATTCTTAAAAAATAGCCTGTCTCTATGCATTCCTTCAGTTCCTCTCTCATTTTCTCTCTCTCTCTCAGTATCCCAGCTCTCTATGTTTTCTTCAGTTCACCCACTGACTCATCAGTGACCGAGATATCTGCCCTGACTGCAGTCTTATTGTTGTTTTCTTATCACAATTCGTTGCATGCTCTCCTTCCCTCTTCCTGTTTTGCACCAGGGGAGGACGGCCTGCGTTTCAAAGGAACGGACACGACTTTCCTACAAAGAGATGAGGTATGCAAAAACACCCCAACTTGCATCAAAACACAGCAATTCAGATAAAGATTTAGGTAATCAGCCCTATCGTGTATAGATTTTATGTAGCCCCGCCCCTTTTTATCGCTGCACTCATTGTGTTCTGTCTTCCGCTTTAAATTCCACAGCATGAAGGTAAGATCTTACGGATTTATGAATGAGAGGCTCGTTTTAAACTCTTCCCGATCTACTGACATCTGTTATGACATCCACTTCAAATATCGCAACACTCATGATAACTTTTTCACTAACTCTTCAGTAAGTAAATCCACTTCACAGCGACGCTACAGAAATACACAGAGATACTCTGCTACAAATCGTCCCTAAATTCACTGTAAAACCACATTTTTGGGCTTATTGCTTTATTTTACCACATTTACACTGGATCAGCTGACTCTAAACTGACTCACATTTTCTCTGTCGCAATCATTGTTTACTATCAGAATTCACAGGGTTTGCACATGTCAGGAGTTTTTAAAGCAGAACAGAGGCAACTCACACTGTATGTCATAAAACCACTCCTTAAAAACAAAACCACAATACAATAAAAATAGTAAATGAATTATAAAAATAAACAAATATTAAAGGGTTAGTTCACCCAAAAATTAAAACTCTGTCATTAATTATGTCTTATGTCGCTCCACATTAGTAAGACCTTCAGTTCAGTTCTGTTCATCTTCAGAACGCAGATTAAGATATTTTTGATGACATCCAATGACTCAGTGATTCCTCTATTGCCAGCAAGACAATGAACACTTTCAGATGCCCAGAGAAGAAATATAACATATTTAAAACAGTTCATGTGAGTACAGTGGTTCAACCTTAATATTATAAAGTGATGAGAATACTTTTTGTGCGCCAAAAAAACAAAATAACAACAATATCTACTAATGGCCGATTTCAAAACGCTGCTTCGAAGCTTTATGAATCTTTTGTTTTGAATCAGTGATGAACTACTGAAATTGCGAATCACTTGTGACGTAACGAAGTCTCGTTTACTGAGATCACGTGACTTTGGTGCTCTGAACCACTGATTCAAAACAAAAGATTCATAAAGCTTCAAAGCAGCGTTTTGAAATCGGCCATTAGTAGATATTGTTGTTATTTTGTTTTTTTGGCGCACAAAAAGTATTCTTGTCGCTTTATAATATTAAGGTTGAACCACTGTACTCACATGAACTGTTTTAAATATGTTTTAGTTCCTCTCTGGGCATCTGAAAGTGTTCATTGTCTTGTTGGCAATAGAGGAATCACTGAGTCATTGGATTTCATCAAAAATATCTTAATTTGTGTTCTGAAGATGAATGAAGGTCTTACGGGTGTAGAACGACATGACGGTGAGGAATTAATGACAGAATTTTCATTTTTGGGTGAACTAACCCATTAATGTCAATATTATAATTGTAATTAATTGTAGATTAAAGCAGAATATGAAAAGAATATGCATAACAACTTAAACTCATTATTGTAACATTTAAAAGAACGTGCAAGAATAAATGTAAAGAAAGGAATAAGATGAATGAAAGAGAAGGGAACGCTCATCTCACCTGTATGACAGGGTTTCCTCCCTCTAACAGAGCGATGGCCAGCAGGATGCTTTCCTGGAAGATTCGGTCACTTGTGGCGTTCATGATGAGATCTATGACCAGGTCAGATGCACCCTCCCTATCCAGATGACACTGCACCTCCGCAAGACTTATCTCCCCTCGACCGCCTACTGAACCCCCACCAACCACTGGAACAATAAAACCAACAAAAGTGATTGTAAAGACATTTAATATCGTTTCCACAAAAATATTAAAGGGATAGTTCACCCAAAAACGTGTCATCATTTACTCACCCTCAAGTTGGTGCAAACCTGCATGAATTTTTTTTCTTCTGCTGAACTCAAAACGACATTTTTTTTTAAATGTCGATAACCAAACAGTTGAGCAGCTCCATTCACTTCCATAGTATTTTTTTTTCCTACTATGGAAGTCAAAGGGGCCCATCAACAGTTTGGTTACCTATTTTATTCAAAATATCTTCATTTTGTGTTCAGCAGAGGATAGAAATTCAAACAGGTTTGAAACTTGAGGGTGACTGAATGATGACCGAGTTTTTGGCTGATTTGTTTTCAGTGTGATTTTAATAAGATAAGTTTCTTGAGAAGTAAATCAGCATATTAGAATGAATTCTGAAGAACCATGTGACACTGATGATGATGATAAACTATAATTATGCCCAAACACT
Source organism: Zacco platypus (assembly GCA_038088235.1). Classification (NCBI taxonomy): domain Eukaryota; kingdom Metazoa; phylum Chordata; class Actinopteri; order Cypriniformes; family Xenocyprididae; genus Zacco; species Zacco platypus. Next base: position 5,123,843 of record CM076064.1, on the reverse strand, counting down.
GGTCTACTTCTATACAATTCAAGCCCTTTTTCCAGCTATAAAATTGCATCGGTACTAAAATAATAATGACACCAAACTGTTACTGACTCATGCTGCACCAATTTTGCTTAAAATCTAAGAACTTAGTGGCAGTAATCTATGAAAATGATAATATATATATATACATGGGACATTGACCTTGAAGTTAAGGTCAAACTGACCAAATCCACATGTATGGAGATCCGATCATCTGGTGTCAATCTCTCCTAAAGACATTTACATTCTAATGCACTCGGTAGACTTCCTTAAGCAGGCGTCTAGTGGCTATTCACACAGGAAGTGTGGGTGCCATATTCTTGTCGCCTGGCAACAGCGATGGCTGTAAATATATAGCATGTAGCAAAAGAAAGTGGATGGGGGGAGGAAATCATCTTTAGCAGCGTGGTTTTACAAAATGAAGTTTGTCTGTATGTTTGAAAAGATCAGTTTGTATCATCGATTATAACAAACACACATACAAACACAAACCTGCAGGAGTCTTAGTCTGTCCCACAGGGGTGACCGGCCCGTTGCTGAAACTGGTCAAACTGTCTCGCCTGCCTCCCGGCTTGAAGTTGCCATAGTAACGGTTTACCAGGACTTGCCTCAAAGCTTCACTCTGACAACAGGGAAGAGGGCGGAGTAATGGGTGGGGCATTATGACACTCATCATCACCGAACATCAACGTGCCACCATGACATATGTCAAATGTTGAATTGGAAAACAAATAAATCATGAAAACAAAAGACAAATTTTTTGTTTGTTTGTTTTTTTTTTTTACAGATTTTTTAAGGAAAAATACACATCCTTCCACAGGTGGTTAATGAAAAACAAAGAATGTGGTAACACAAATTGGTTACTTAAAGGAATCATAGAAAAAAGTGTGCATATCTAAGCCAAACAGAGCACAGGTGTAGTAAAAACATCAGACATAAAAAGCCTGAAAGATTCAGGAGTCAAAATGCTGCAGATGTCAAGTAATATTAATATTAATATATTTTCCAACACTTAACTTGAAGCCTGTATACTGCTCAAAAGTGTGGGATCACTAGTAATATTATATATAATAATAATAATAATAATAATATAAAATATATAATAGTATAATATAATAATAAAATATAAAATAATATAATAAAATATATATATAAGAAATACTTTTATTCAGGATGATTGAAAGTGCCAGTTAATAAATTTCAAATAAATGCTGTTGTTTTATAAACATTATCAACTAATAAACGTTTTACTTAGTAAAAAAATCCTAAAAAATATATGCAAATTTTTCCACAAAAATATTACGCAGCACTACTGTTTTCAACATTATAATATTAATATAATAATATTAACATAACGAGAGACGTTACTTGAGCCCCAAATTCACCTTTTCATTCCCAGGAATAAATTACATTTTAATATACATTTAAATTGAAAACTGGCTATGTTAAATCGTAATAATATTTCACAATATTACCATTTTACTGTTTTTATAAAATACATGCAAGAGACTCCTTTCAAAATATTTAAAAATTATTACTGACTGCAAACTTTTAAACGGTATTGTATAACAAATGCGCAATTACTTGGGCATTGCAATGGATTATACTGCTTCATTATGGAACTAATTATATTTATGCAACACATTTAAAGATCATTATAAAACGCTTGACACCGGCTGTGATCATGTGACATAAGGTGTAACCAAGAACAGATTATAAGCGGTATATTTTATCTATAAATGTGTCTATTACATAATACATATTTATAATAAAATAATGTGTTACATAAACAGGCTTCGAGTACAGTGTTACCCAATTGCTTTTGTTTGTGGGATGCTACTCAACTCCTCCTCAAGACCAATCCCATACGGTTGATTAGTGCAGTCAGAAAGAGGTCAGAAAGAAAGACAGAATCTGATAACACTAGATCCCTTTTCTTAGTCGCAACTGACCTCATAATACCCGAGACCTCGGATACAAGACACCACACCAATTAAGAGTAATCCTAATTCAGTGATCACACAGATAACCGTAACCCGACTGCTCGCTCAAAACACCCCGAGTCAGAGTGGGTGGAAACACACACAAACACAACATCAAGATGTTTATCACCTATAAATACATCCATCACCACCTTCAATCCTATAGAGCAAACAGTCATCCCGGTTTTTCAGGGAAACCTCCACCCATTTGGAGCAGACAGTAGGGTGTGAAGGGTAAGTTTGTGAACGGGCGGCTCAAGCAGTGGCCAGGGTGGGCGTCACGTGACCCGTTTCTTTACCTACCCTTCTCTGATCCTCCAGTTGCTTCTGTGGCTGGTTTGGATCAAACTCCTGAGTGACGCGAGTTAGCAGAAAGCAAAAAGGAGGGAAGAAAAATGAGAAGCGTAAAAAAAAAGAAGGGGGTCAAGACTGAGAACATTAGTCACTATTTTGACATGCAAGAAAAGTGGGGCAGATTACATCATGCAGTTAAATAAGAGGCTTGGGATGTGTGTGTGGGAGCAAACAGGCGCTGGGGAACATCAAGCAGAGCAAAGTAACACAATCAGCTTTAAAATCTTGAAATATTCCCTGAAATGAAGTAGGAATGGCAGGAAATCTAATAAATAACACATGTCATAATGTTGGTTTTTCAATTCCCTGTTCTTTAATGAATACAATTCAACAGGATGTTTGTTGCTAACCTATTCTACAGGCCATCTGTTTTCTGTCGGACTACAGTTCTGCTTCTACGACAGCGAAAGCAGGAATGAAACCATGTTAATTACATAAGCACCACATAGGGTGCCAAAGCTAGAAACGCAAGCCATGAGTGAGAGGAAAGAGAGAGAGAAAGAAAAAACTTTTATCCAGATTACATAATGGAGCCTGTGTACTATTGACACACACTGCGGCTCATGCCCATTGGTCAAGCACTTGGTTTGCTTTTTGTCCCTCCTTCTCCCTGTCGGTCATATGCAGGTGAATGTAAAATGTTGGCCGCCACACCAAAAAATAAAATGACCACCCACTTTTTTTTAACACCCTTGGTTTCAAAGGACTTTTTCCATTCAGTTTCTCCACAGGCATTTAAAAGAAAAGCATTAAAAAAAGAAAGAGCTTGAAGCCATAAACCAATCCAAGTAGTTCACAGAATGAAGACTGTGTGTGAAGCATTGCAAACGACAATCAAAAATTACAGTAAAATGTAAAAGATATTTGATTCATTCATAAGAAGATACATTATTACGTTAAGGCCAGTTCATATTGCACTGAGAGACGCTGACAGACAGCAACAGAGTTCGTCTGGTTTTAACCGTCCGCATCTGTCGTGTTGGTCGGCTTTCATTTTCGCCAAATGAACAGGTTGAATCTGCTTTTGTCGGGTTGTAGAATATCTAAGAAAGTGACGTACTGTAATCTGGTGGTTGTCAGCGTTGGTCTGTGAATTGCTGTTAATAATTACTATTAAAATATTAATAATACTGTCCGGCCAAAAATAAAAGTCACTGTTTGGTTTTAAATAGGCAGAGTCTATGACCGGATCATTATTGCAGTGATTATTATGTTTCTAGCATATTATATGTTTGGCAACAGTTCTTCTAACCCTAATTGATGGAATGTGGAGCTTCTCATTTCTTAAACAACCATGTCGGAAGACACATCATATTCCAGGATGATAATACCAAGATTCATCAGGCTCACATTGTGAAAGAATGCTTGGGAGGGAGCATGAAGAATCATTTCCACACATGAACTGACACCTCTGAGTCCAGACCTTAAATTCATTGAAAGTCTTTGGGATGTGCTGGAGTAGACTTTACAGAGTGCTTGACTCTTGTATTGTCAATACAAGACCTTGACCAAAAATTGATGTAACTCTTCATAGAAATAAATGTTATGATGTTATTTCCATCAATAGGCACCTCAATTTTAGTCAAGATCTTGTATTGACAATAACTTGCACATCATGCGTCTTCTTACATGGTTGTTTAAGAAACGTAAAGCTACACACTCCATCAATTAGTGTTGATGGAACATATAAGATGCTAGAAACAATTCAATCATAGACTCTTAAGCATTTGCTTATTTAAATCCAAACAGAAACTCATTTGCAATGCTTCATGGGAGTGGAAGGTCAATTTGATTAGTAAACTTTGATTTTGAATTAAAAACATTTAAGAAAATCAGAAAAATATGAAATATGACGTAAAACATTAACTACACATCCCATGAAACACTGCAAATGACAAACACAACAGTAACATGTGAAAGTATTAAGATATATAATAATGATTATTATTTATTATTGTTTTTAGTTCTCATTCCTGATATACTGTATATACTGTATATACTAAGCTTGAAAGTTTAGAGATTCAATTTCATCATTTGCAATGTTTCACGTGAGTAGTGACTGTGGAATCTCGTTATCAACAGCGGCTTCTCCAATTGGCAGATCCATAGAGGATCCTTCTTCGGAATATTTACAACCAAGTATCTGGTCAGTGAAACACTTTGGTAACACTTTAAAACAAGGTTCATTATTTAAACATTAGTTAATGTATTAACTAACATGAACTAACCATGAGCAACACATTAGTTACTGTATTTACTAATCTCTGTTAATGTTAGTTAATGAACATTCAGTTGTTCATTGTTTGTTCATGTTAGTTCACAGTGCATTAACTAATGTCAACAAGATTTTAATAATGTATTAGTAAATGTTAAAAAGATTAATAAATGCTGTGTAAGTGCAGTTCATTATTAGTTCATGTTAACTAATGAACATTATTTTAAACACTTTTTTTTTATTAAAAATTATGTTAGAGAAGCACATACCATTGCTTAATCTCAGAGCTCACGGTACGCATGTCTTGAAAAGTTCATGTGTTATCAGGTAATTTCTCAATGGAGAAAATGAATGGGATTTTGACCTCCAAAACCCAACTGCTGCGCTCTAATCAGCAAGACCAAAAAGAGGTCAGCTTATCTCCAGACCGGGGGGAAAATATCTCAGAGGAAAGATGTCATGTGTGCCAGCGTGGGGCTTAGTTTTTACCATTCGCATGGGCAGAGATGACTCGAAGGAGAGAGAGAGAGGCTGTTGCAATGCAATGAGGAAAGGACGTGGTATGAGACGATCGCCTACTATCTGCAACAACCCATATTCCCACAACCCGGCCCAAAGGTGGCGGGGGGCGAATTGAGAGAGAGAGGCTGTTGCAATGCAATGAGGCAAGGACATGGTATGAGACGTTCAACTACTGTCTGCAACAACCCATATTCCCACACCCCGGGTTGCGAGGGGGGAGGGGAGGGGTGAATATGTGTTGGACACACCTCTGCTAGGACCTCTGGTTCTGGTGGGGGTGCAAGCTAATGGAGATAAAAAGTCATGAGTTAGTTAATGCATATTAGCCTCTGGCATTGATAGAACGTGTTAACGCCTTTGGCAAACTAGAAAGTCATTAACGCGCCGTGCATCAGACCCATCGTACATAACCAGGCCGGGAGAATACACTTTTCTACACTAAGTGTCTGCAGTTTGCGAAGGCTGCACATTCATCTATGCCAGCGCGGGGTTGTTTGACCCCAGCAGGTCAGCCTACATGCCGGCTTCTTATCAAAAGGGGTCATCTCAGCTGGAAGACTGAATTTGCACTAGCTAAATGTGCACAAAAACACATTATAACTGATAAAAGGCTTAAAAAGTTCAAGGTATCCAAACTGAAGCAGTTATGTAATGCTCAAGACGTGACTTGGCAGAAGTGAAAACATTACTCTGTAAAGTGTTACCAAGTTGGGTGTGGAAAAAAGTGTTTTTGTGTGCGTGTATGTGTGTGTGGCTGATTTTCAAAACAGTACGAGCAACTTGTTTGGTCCTGTTACAACATTTAATCCACCTGGATTTGAGAGTGTAAGTATTTCCACAATCATATTTTGCAGTAGTGTGACAGAAAAAGACAAAAATCAAAAGTTAAAGTTGTGCAAGGGCGAAAAGGAACGAGCAAAGCAGGCAACATGCACGGCATGCAAACAGTTCCTTGTTTGACACGTCAGAGACAATGGTGAGGACCAGACCATCGACAACAAATCATCATTCCGATAACATATAAAATGCCGTTTGCTTTCATAAAAATGTGTTTGCTCTAAATGGATGTAAATAGGAAATTTTGAGCACGTTGTCTGGAACCGTTCAAACATAAAAAGAGAGGGGTTCTAAATTAGCAACATCTGTGACGCACGCGCATGTTGTGTGAGTAATACTGCAACCAGTAAGGAATCTCCCTTTCTGCGACATCATTTTTCAGCTGGAAAATAATGCTGCTGCAAAACACAAGGTGTGAATGTGAAATGTCCCTCTCTAGCCACCATAAAAGCACGCTTTCATCACATGCTATAAAACACTTTCTTGTGAATTTCCCCTCAAGAAATCAATACAGCACATCCATTGATATGCACATCCGTTTTATCCATTTGGTAATAAAATCAAATTGGATTTAACACAGATTTTTGAAAGAGCTCTTGGCTACTTTTCTTCCACTGCTAGTCGCAAGTTTGTGTATCGCGAGTGTGGGTATGAGACAATTCGCACATTCACTGATGTCACAGCTTTATTTTTTGCGGTGCATGTCAATGGCGAGAAGCTTCTCAAATACCGTCATTGTGGACAAAAGCACGGTTGGGTTTGCAGACCCACCTTAAACATGAGCTCAACATCCTGAATGTGTGAATGTCTCAAAGCTTTGGTCTAAAGACTGAAGGCATCTGGCTTGGTGACCTAATTTATGCATTTCAGTCTAACGAGACAGAAACTGAACTGTGGCTGTATAAGAACACAAGGGTGATGAGAGGTTCAGGATGTTGTATGCCCACCCCTAGTGCCCATCGGATGGTCTACGGCACTGCCAGTGGTAAACAGCCTGTCGCACTTTTATTGGCAATTACTGCAGAAGGTCACACATCAGTAAAGAGCCTGGATTCCAGGAAAAAAATGAGGAAAAAAAGAAGGGCAGGTCTTATGTAACCTCTGGTTGAGAGCTGGCGGGAGTCCAGGAATCGTGCTGTACAAAGGAGAGGAAACTGGGACAGAGGCGTGCGCTGGGACGGATGTGTCCACAGCTCCCCCAGATGGACGACCGGAGAAGTGTAGAGGAGGAGCCACAGATTACACGGGACACATGAGGACAACAGACCCCGACTGACACACACACACACACACACACACACACACACACACACACACACACACACACACACAACTGGAACTGACTGAATCTCCTGAATGAGAGAGAGACAGAGAAAAGCGAAGAAAGAAAGAAAGAAAGAAAGAAAGAAAAGCAAAAGAAAGTGAAAAGGATAAAGAAAGAGCAAGAGAAACTGAAATAGAGAAAGAAAGAAAGAAAGAAAGAAAGAAAGAGAAAAAGCAAAAAACTGAAAAAGGTAAAAGAACAAAAAAAGAGCAAAAGAAAGAAAGAATAGAGACAGAAAGCAAAAAAGAAAAAGGCGAAAGAACTAAATAAAGAAATACATAAAGTAAAAAAAGCAGAGGAATGAAAAAAGAAAGAAACCAAAGAAGAAAAAGACGAAACAGTGAAAAGGCAAAGGCAAAAGAAAGAAAGAGCAGAAAAGAAAGAAAGAAAGAGTAATAAAGAAAAAGGCAAAAAGAACAGAAAAAGAAAGGGCAAAAGAACAAAATAGAAAAAGAAAGGAAGAACAAAAGAGCGTAATAAAGAAAGAAATAGAAAAAGAGAGTAAGAAAGAAAGAAAGGAAGAGCAAAAGAAAGAAAGAAGACATATGGCTGAGAGAGACAGACAGTTGTGATTGTCTAGCACTGTCCAGGTGAAGGACACACACACACACACACACACACACACTGTTCTCTCCATCCACGTTACATAAGCTTCCCTGCTCAGCAGCACAGCCACATCATCAACCTAAAGCCATATTATCTCCCCATCCTTCTTACATCACACACACACACACACACACACACAGTCATATCCCAGAGACTTACACACTGATGTGAGACACATTCTTATGTAATATAAAGATGAACAGAGAGAGGAGTTGTATGTTATGTGAGTACAGGCCAAGGATGGTCCATCAACACATGTGCTGGGAACACGTGTAAGTGTGAATGAGGGCTCAGACACACACAACAGGTGTTTCCACACACACATTTGTGTGTATGCGTTTGTATATATATATATATATATATATATATATATATATATATATATTATAAATATATATTAAATATTATATTTAATATATATAATTATATATATATATATATATATATATATTTTTTTTTTTTTTTAACATTTCCATATATTGTATCTTTTTAAAAAATTGTTAACCAATCTAGATGTCAGGATGAATATACACTACCATTCAAAAATTTGGGCTCGGTAAGATTTTTTTATATTTTTTTTGACAGAAGTAAAAAAAGAAAAAAAGGAATAATGTGAAATATTTTAGTAATTTAAAATAACTTTTTTATTTGAATATATTTTAAAACGTAATTTATTCCTGTGATCAAAGCTGAACTTTCAGCATCATTCCTCCAGTCTTCAGTGTCACATGATCCTTCAGAAATCATTCTAATACGCTGATTTGATACTCAAGAAACATTTCTCATTATTCTCAATGTTGAAAACAGTTGTGCTGCTTAATATTTTGATGCAAACCATGATTGTTTTCAGCATTCTTTGAATAGATAGTTCAAAAGAACAACATTTATAATGTTACAAAAGAATTCTATTTCAAATAAACTGTCCTAGCTGATTAAAAGAATAAATTAAAAAAATAAAACATCTTACTAACCCCAAAATCTTGAATGGTAGGATATACATATATAAAGATGAACATACATTTACAATACTGTAACTGTGATTTTAAAAAAGAGGGATGAGTAAATAATACTTTCTTTCTCAATAAGCATGACCCGACAAATGCAGTCAATAACTTGAGGAACTAGAACTTTCCTCAAGAAATGCCCTCATCAGCACTTCAGCATTATCTTTCACTAGTAAGAATGTATAGGGGGAAAAGCACATCTTGCACTTTTAAATATCTCAAGCTTACTATTTGACATTGTTTTTCTTAAGAAAAAGTGTGAGCTAATCTTGGGAGAAACACATGTCTGCTGACAACAAAACACCCATAAACACACCCATAAACAGTTATGAGACTCAAACAGACACACATATAGACAAACAATAATGCTACGAGTGGTGTAAGCTTTCTTGTTCAACCATTCCAAACAACTGCATGAATGTTCAAGAACGTTCACACACGCCTTCCAGTTATGGGGAGACTGGGTCGCATTTCATCCCTGGAACTGATAGGAGAGCGGTGACTATAAATATAGTATGAACTCCCACCTGCCTTTCCGACTTCAACTCAAACAGGCAAATGCTCACTTTAAATTTGCCCAGATAAAAAAAGACGTCAATGCAAAGCAACCACAAAGACCCGAATTACTCATAAAGTACTCGCATTGCATAAACCGTATACTTACTGTAAGAAATTTGAGATTAATGTTTGAAAATATTTGAACATTGTTAGAATAAAATGTTAGGTGTCTTCATAATATTCGCATACTGGATTATTATTGGTCGTCTTTCTTGCATTTATTTGCATACTAAATTTGGATTGGGACTAAAGGTTGAGAAGTGTTTTACTGCAACATGCTATTGTATATATCTATGTAAATATCGGTTTGTTAAGAAAAATTTCAGATGGCTAGATCCAATTCCGAAATCTAATATTCGGTATTCCTGCTTCAATTCTAACAGAGACTGCTCTTTCCATACCCTTAAAGGGATCATTCTTAAAAAAAATTAAAATTGTGTCATCATTTACTCACTCTCAAGTTGTACCAAACCTGTATAAATTTCTTTCTTCCGCTGAAGACAAAAGAAGATATTTTGAAGAAAGTTTGTAACAAGGCAGCTTTGGGACACCATTGGCTTCCATAGTAGGAAATAAAATACCATGGAAGTCAATGGTGCTCGCATTCTTCAAAATATCTTCCTTGGTGATGACAAGATTTTTGGGTGAACTATCCCTTTAAAAAGTATTTACGCATTCATTTGCATCCGAACTTTCTATAATATAGTGTCTAAACGCCACGCTGTTTATTATTTATGCGTTTATTTTTGTGAACGGGTGACTCATACGTGTCAGCAAAGCGTTTTGTTTACACAGAACTAAAGCATAAAACCTAAACTTAATATAACTAAAACATACTATGCAAGCACTTCTGGAAATGCAAATAATATAATTATTAAATCATTTCCAGATTACATTAGATTCATTATATATTTAGTTTCCAAACCTCACATTAAAAGTTCATTTCACAAAAAATGATTTAAAGATAGGTGATTATAAACTATTAAAGTTGTGCTTATATGATCAAGAAATCAGAAACTAAGACTGAAAATCAGTTGCAGTATTCCTTTATGAGCCATATTTTCCTAACTTACCTGGTTTGGCTACATTTCAGTTTCACTAGTTCGTTAGCGTAATGTGTTTTTGGCCGGATTGAAGCTAGTGACTGTGTTATTACAGCAAAAACTGGGACACTATAATGACTTGTGACCTTAATGTGAAAAACACAGTGGTAAAAATATGTTGCGACATCCCTGTTAACCAACTCCTGTTGTTGTGTCTCAGCAGTGAATATAACAGGAACGTAAACTCGAATTAACACGACACTGAGAAAGTGTGAACAAAAAGTGGTGGTCTGATGCACTTACACACAGTTTCACCAGCACACTATCTAAAACAAGGCCAGTGGTAAAAACACATGCACACAAACACACACTGAAACTATCAGGTGAGGTTAACTGCGCGCAACCTCAACACATGGACAGACTACAAAACGGCCGTATTGTGGTGAAGTCACGTTGACAAACACCAGCGAAAAAGCTCAAAGAAAAAGAGAACAAGCACTAAGTAGGACGACTACATCGGCGCGTGAGCGGGAAGCCCAACTAAACATAGCAAATAATAAAACCAAAAATTAAACAAAAAAAAACAACCTCAGCCACATCCAGCTCATCATCAAAGGCAATTAGCTGGAAGAGAAGAGCATACAGCAAAGTTAGTATTGTGAAGGAAGGAATCAGAGAACGCTCAGAGAACAATGTACGTTAGTGACATAACACAAGATTATTGTGGTTGTTATTTATTAGCATTAGCCTTGAAAGCATTAGTTGCTAATTACAAAAACGTATGATGTAAATGTGACCAAATCTTGCGATTTATAGGTAAAGACCGCATGAATTCACTTGATGAGTGCAGTGCTCTTTTCTTTCAAATAAAATAAAGTAATATTTCGAAAGCGTTTAACTTTAAATTCGTACTGTTGTTTAATGGTTAACCAGTTAATTATGAGCATCCCTAGTGCAGTCATGAAATAATAACCATAAAACTCTCATTTTGATTTCATGGGGTCTTTACAGCAGGTGTTTTATATAGCCAGAATCACCATTATAATAAAATCTTGGCTGTTCAGATATGGTAGTGAGGTTAATTGGGTGTTAATTAATTTAGTGCTAGCAAAATACTTGAAATGGAGAGGGGGTTTTATATTTGGATGAAACCCACATTAGTAAAATCAGCATGTTTTATTAAGTGTTAGAAGGACATAAACAGATGCATGTGGGTGTTTGTGTGCGATTATGTATATACAGTATATGGGCTAATAAAAACAGCATGTCGGATGTGTAACATGGCCTTTGAACCTGATTTTTGGCAGGACTGTGGAAAGAGCTTTAAGGGCCGGTTTTATAGGTAATATGGACAAAAATACAGTAGCAGGCGCCAAGGGATCCTTGTCATTTTTATCAAGATGTATAATAGTTGTGTAGAAGTAGGTTTGTGTAAGTGGAAGGATATTTTTAATGCAATGCAGTGTTTGTGTTTTACCTTTTCCCCATAGCCACGGTCTTTTGTCATCATTTCTCGAAGCGTCTGCAACACTTTTATACACAAACGCTCCTCGTTCTCCTCTAAAAGTTGTTTAGTGTGTTTTATTAATCTGAAAGAGAAAAACAAAGTTTATTTTTAATAATTATTACATCCTAAAGGCATGATTCAGGATATATCTATATGCTTTCTTTGTAGGGATGCATGATATAATCACCCTTAATAAAATAAAATAATAAAATGAATAATAAAAAAAAAAAGTAAAATAGCAATTTAGTGCTGGAAAATATTAGAAATGAAGCGAGGAAATGGTGATAAATGTGATTTTTAACAGATAAATATTTTATGTTGTGATGCTTAGCATCTACAATAATGTGTTTTATTTTAACATCAGCCTTAAAATAAAAAATGATTAAATAATGACCGCAAATTGATCCAGAAAAATTCTGCTTGCGATGCATATGTGTAAATTGCTTCAGATAAAAGCACCTGCTAAATGACTAAACTTCACAATGTCAACAGCAACCTTAATCAAACTAAACAAATCTTGACTTGAACTTAGAAAAACAACAAATTAAGTGAAACCAAATGATCTGAGCTTGTAATGTAACTTCATTCCTGAATCAGCTAATCCTGCAGCTCAGGATAACTCCGACAGGAGCCGTCACACGCAAACAAACACAGACGGCCGCACAAACACACAGGTAATCCCATTTGCAGCTTTCGGAGAAAGAGGAGTCTCTCACAGCACGAGGACACACACTGAGGACAGACGAAGGACAGTAAGCTCTATTGTGTGACTGCATAATGCGGCCCATGTGCGGAAGAAAAAAGGGTTTATTTTTCATACGCAGAGGCTTGAGGTTTAATTAAAAAAGGCCTAGGAATGCACTAGCTCTAATATTAACTTGTTTTCTCCATATTTAGTGAAGGCAATCACACACTACCATTCAGAAGACGCATTTATTTTATCAAAAATATAGTAATAACAGTAATATTATTGCAGTTTAAAATAACTTTTTTTCAATTTAAATGTAATTTATTCCTGTAAAGCGTCTTCAGCAGCCATTACTTGAGTCTTCAGTGTCTCCACTGGTAAATGTGCAATAAAAATACACCTATTTCATTCAACATTTAAGGTATTAATAGTTTTTAATAATAACAAGGTATTAATAGTTTGATTTCAATTCAATATTTGTGTGTGCTATGTATTTTTATGCTTGACAGTCAAACTCACCACATCCGTATAACTGAATTATATGTGTGATTCCTACATCATAAAATAAAATATTGGAAAAAATATTTCCTGTGTTCTGTGGTCTTGTGTTTTATGTTACCCAATAAACCTAATTCACAGATATCTCTGGCTCATTACATAAAAAGGAAGACCTCTGTGTCAGTTTTAGACTCTCATTCGGGAAGAGTATTTTATGGTTTAATGTTAATAGGAAAAGGAAACGCACTTCGAGATGAAACCTCCGCTCTCGCACTTCCGCCGGGCATCTGTGTTCTCAGGAAAGAGCAGCTCCGGGCGGTGCAGTACATCCACCAACACTGAGAGCTCAGCTTGAACCAGGGGCCGCAGACGATCCTCCAGAGCAGACACTATGTCCTAACAAACACACAAATTCAATTATTCTGATCATGTGTAACTACTAACTATAGGGATAACCATTAAACCAGTTGTTCCAATTTATTTTGATATTGTTCTATTTATTATAAGTGCAGTTTTGTCTTCTGTCGCTTTACATGTTTGATGGATTCTGATTGGCTATCAATGTGTTCATCAGCTGGAAAAAATAGTTCTGATAGTGACTCTAAAGATATCGTTCCTATGCGCCGTTATCATTACAGTTGTGGTGCGGACACTATTATTTTGTTTAGAATGATTTTGAAAACTATATCTTCATCGTTATAATCCTTGGTGTGAAATAGGGATGTGACATTTAGGATATTTTCCCACTGGTTAATTGATGTGTGACAACACCGGTAACACCAGTATCACCAGGGAGCGGGAATGGGGTTTGGGGGACCTTGGAGTTTTTCCCTATTTTGCTTTTAAATCGCTAATTAGAAAGCAAAAGTAAAATGCGGAGGGCTGTACAGGCATTCATAACGGTGCGCAGCAGATCGAGCGTTTTCAATTAATTCGTATGGAATTGAGCTGAACTGAAAATGCTCGCTCCTGTGCGGCTGTTTGCATTTTAGGGTAGTCGTGACCTAATGGTGAAGAAGTCGGGCTTGCAACCTGAAGGTTGCCGGTTCGATTCCCACGCCGACAGGAATTGGGGATTGTGAATGAACAACACTCTCTCTACCTTTGATACCATGACTAAGGTGCCCTTGAGCAAGGCACCTAACCCCTAATTGCTCCCCACCAAGGGCAACTTCTCACTTGTAAGTCTGCCAAATGAATAAAAATGTAAATGTAAAAATGTAAATTTTACTTGGGGGCAATTCGGGGGTGGCAATTACTTGAACGGTGGCTTCATTATTATTTACAACAAAAACACAATTAATTCTTTGCAGGTTCCCTATTAGCACTGGGTTTAAATCCAAAATATTCCCAAACAGGCGCTTCTACATTCCGCTTTGAAAACCAGATCTTCAGCCATCGTCTTGTCAGTCAGCTCCTCACTCTCGTGATTAATGAAATCTGACTCGTGCAGCTGATCTTCTGTACTGCGGCTCTCTTTCATCTCACGCTGCACTGAGGAAATACCTTCAGTTTTTAATTGTAGTGTCTGTTCACTGAACTAAATGACACAACAGTGGGGGTCGTTGTGATGTAACCGGTGTTGAGGCTGAACACTGATAACACCGAGTTTGGGGTCAGTACGATTTTTTTAATGTTTCTGAGAGAAGAGTCTTATGGGCAGCATCAACAGTGCATTTGTTGTGAAATATTATTAAAATTTAAAATAACTTTTTTCTATTTGTAATTTATGTAATTAACAACACATATTTTGTAAATATAATATTGTTAATATTATTAAACATTATTAAATACAATACTGACCACCGGTTTCACAGACAAAACTTAAGCCCCGGACTAACATGCATATTTGAGCTGTTTGAACTGAAATATCTTAAAATAGGTCAGTTCTTTTGTTGTGTCTCAAGATGCACACCAGTAATGCTTTTTTTCTAAGGCAGATTTATAGATATGAAATGAAATTTCTCTGTAAGAAATTATGTCTTGTATATCTTCTTGCATGGCACTAACAGGTGTGGTAAAAAACATTTTTGGACTCGGGCCACACATATTCTGAGCACCAAGGCTGAATCCAGCGGCCCGGAGGCACATAGCACAGACGTGAGCTGTGCAAACGTGTCTGAATACTCTCCAACTCACTCCACAGCTGCACAGGGGTGGAGACAGACGTGATGAAGTCAAGGTTTACCGCAACTCGCTCCCCCGGCTGAATGACACCCTTCCACTGACCTCTAAACCCCTTCATCAGCCTTCTGAGTGGCGTATGAAAGCAGCATTTTAAACAAGAGGAAATGCATGTTTCTAACCACAACACAACCTTCTGATGACGAAGTGTCTTTCTTCAGTATTTCAACACCGACACGTCGCACCTTTTAAAAAAAACAACCGCTTTTCTTCTGTTAAACAACACAGCAGAGACTTCTTGATACCGCTGGAAAATTATCAGCAATTTGTTGTGTGCAGGGCTTGACAATAACATGAATTTTATTTGCAATAGCCTATATAGATTTTTCAATTGTAATCTTTCAAAAGGAATCTGGTTAAATAAACTAAGTGCAATACAGTGTTGTCAAAAATATCGATTACATATACATACTGAAGTATCTGAAACACTTCCAGTACTTATTTTCCGCAGAATAGATACACAACACCAGCTGCGCTTTCTCTCTCTCTCATCTCTCTGACACACAAACCCGCCTCCCCTCACTCACTCGATTCATTTGCTCGGATGAATAATGTTGGTGTTACAGGGTTTGAATTTGAGTAAAATCGCATGTATTGCGTATAATTTTACTCATTCCCGTAGATTTTGTGCTCAAACTCAAAGTGCTCGCCCTAAATACACGCGAAATAATGTCAAAATGCCGGTCTTGGCGAGTATTCTCGTAAACATTATGTTTTAAGTGAACGTAAACAGTTGAGAAAGAAAACGCATAAATAAATATTTATGTATAATAATTTAGTGCAAGTGACAGCAGCCTAATATACCTGCTGCCAAAACAAAAGAGAATATTAAAAATATCTGTATGTCATTTTTTTCCCCCCTTGGTATCAATGTGAAAATTGGGGCCAGTTAAATTGCTGAGTGGCTAGCAACTTTGGAAAACCACTAGCAACAGTAGCTGGTGAGCAAAAAAAACGTTAATGTCAAACCCTGGCCAAATTATTGCTGCATTATCAAATAAGCACATTTTTAAATCAATATTTTAATGACTTTTTAATGCAATAAAAAAAATATTATTTGAAATTATTTTTAGAAATAAAATTAACAGTTATTAAACTGTTATTACAAAAGTGTCTCCAGACTACTGGTATGCATCAAGCCGATTACAATTATATTTTAAACTGTCAAAAAATAATAATAATAATAATATATAATTTTTTTTAATATCTTAATATTATATATTTTTTCAATATCTAATTTAACAATTCCATTCTTAAATTATCTTTCTAAGAAGCACCTGGTTATAGTTTTTTTTTTTTTAAAAATACAGATTACAGAATTAAACTGTCAATCCTTTTTCTGACAAGATTGCTACACTTTTTTCTGAAGGTATAATTGTATTTACTTTATCTGTTTATTTATATTATTTTCATATGTCATAATTCAATTTATCGTCACTTAAACACAGGATTTGTCTAATAGAATGTTTACAATCTTACAGAAACCATATTATCAAACTGGACAAGGTACCCAGTATTCAAGGTATTCATATATTATATGTATGTTCTGGAGATCTTAGATCAGTGCCAAAAACCAACTGTTATCAGAATTTTCCACCAGACTATGTTTGCCAGGACCCACACCTCATCCTGACTCAACTTCCCCGTAACAATGCAAGTGAATTCCTGGAATGAGTTTCCTGTTTCCCAACCTCTTAAATTTCCATTTTGCAAGGCGTCTAGGTCATAGGTGAGGTAGTTATATGCCAGGCTGAACAACCAAGAGTATGACCAAACAATGATTGAAACAATGATGCTATTTTTAAGTTTGTCTCAATGAAAGCCTTTTTGACGCAAGAATTAAAACACAAAAACAACTTCCTCATCTGCTGAGACCCCGCCCTCACCTGCAGCCTCTCAATGATGTTCCTGTAATCTTTGGAAGTCGTGAGGTTCGAGTCCCTTCTGGATGCGTTGCGAGCGGACAACCTCCAATTGAGGATGGTCTTCTGTACCACATTGTTGGACTTCACAAACAGGTTGTTGACCTGGCTGTCCAAATCCACCGGGATGGCGATCGCTCTGCTCTTGGCTAAATGAGACAGTTGAAAATACAACTATTACATGCACACTTCATGAATGGTGAAATCATTTCCTTAAAGAGTGGTCACACTACACTTTTTATTTATATGCATACGAATGCTGGAGACTGGAAACACAAGCTCATGCGAACAAGTTTTGCATTTCGGCGCGTTCCAAAGTTTGGTGAAGTTTGGTGAAATCTGACCAGCAAATTTGTTCACGTGAAGACGACACAAATAGACTGATAAGCCATGGCTTGACCTCTTGGTTGAATTAAAAGAAGTACATTTTTACTTTTTGGATTCATTATTGTTACACGCTGAATTTATGTTTATAACAAGACGCTGCAGAGTGTGACATCATATCACAACCATTGCAGCGTCTGTAGAAATTTTGCATGTTTAAAATCTAGCGTTATCCAGCCTTATGCTTCAGTCAGGTTTTTATTAGTCTCAGCCTCAGACTTCACGCCCATGGACCGTTGGCTGAAGGTCTGATGCATAAGCCACATTTAACTGGAAAGACATCAGGATTTCCGAAGTCATCATCTGGTTGGTTGAATTCTACAGGATGTCCGGGAGATGTGGGTCATGTTGTTTAACGGAAACAAATGCTGTGACACCAAACCACCTTGTGGAAGAAGAACGCATGTTTATAACTGTGACTATAAGCAGGAGCAACTAAACTCTGGATTTTCAAAAGTATGTGAAGTTCGCAGTGAACTTGCACAATGTTCTTGAATTAATACTTTATTAGATGCACGCTGGTCTGGTCTTATTGTAGGGATATCGAATTCACGCCCCTACACATGACGCGGAACAAAACGAACTGGGATTGGTTGCGTTTCATGTCAGTCAAATGCCTTCTTGACCTTCGAGACCTTCTGCCCTCAGACAGAAGACTAGGTTTTTATTTGAAACACAACAGAGGCTGAATGTAAACATAGATGGGAATGATGTTATCCTTTAGAGCTGCATGAGGCGCACTCCCTGTGTGAATTTATGGAAAATTTCAATGGTCACAGTCAAATACTTACCCACATCAGACAGAACCTTTATGCAGCTCTCCACTGAGGCTTTCTGAGCAGGAACGAGCCAGTTACAGTGGTAAACTCTGAAAACACCCTGCAGGAGCTGCACAAACACAGGCTGCCGGGTCTGGAGAAGAAGAAAGAAAAAACAACACGAGGGGAAAGGAGAAAGGAAAAGAGATATTATAAAATGTTGGGGGAAAACGCTGATCAATGTTTATACGTGAATAAAAGACAACATTAAATCTGTCTCTTTAGACAATTTGGACTAAACTGCTCAATTCATGCGGATTAGTTTTACGATCTCTTTGTGAACTTTTTGAAGCATTAAATTGGTAGTTGTATAGCTGTCTATGGAGGGACAGAGAGCTCTCAGATTTCATCAAAAAGATCTTAATTTGTGTTCCCAAGATGAACGAAAGTCTTACAGGTTTGGAACAACATGAGGATGATCTCCTGACATGAAGATTCATGTCAGAACTTTCATTTTTGGGTGAACTAATCCTTTAAAGGAATGTTTCAGGTTACAAAAGGTTACAAGTTTTGCAATAAAAAAGCTCTATCGACAGCATCAGACAATAATTATGACTCAAATGTCAATGGGTCAAGGCCTTCTAGAGGGTTTTAATGCAGAAATGTGCAGCTCATATGTTGGTTAAAGCACTTACTGTACATGAATTATACTATAAAAAATGTGTATATTTGAGCTTTATAAAAAAAAATTTTTTAAATTAATGAACTTCTGGTTAAATGTTGTCAACATAATTCCTGTGACTGCTGCAATGTAAACAGTCAATTTCTGATATCTGGTTTCCATAAACAATGCATTAAAATGATCAAGAGTGACAGTAAAGACATTTATAAAACTACAATATTGAAACTCCATGCTGTTCTTTTGAACTTTAAATTCATCAGAGTATTCCGATAAAAATGTATCACAGTTTTCACAAAAACATTAATTAGCACAACTGTTTTTAACATTGATAATAATGATAGAGCAGCAAATCAGCATATTAGAATGATTTCTGAAGGATCATGTGACACTGAAGACTGAAAATTCAGCTTTTCATCACAGGAATAAATTACATTTTAAACTGTATTCAGATAGAAAACAGTAATTTTCAATTGTAATAATATTTCACAATATTACTTTATTACTGTATTTTTTGCTCAAATAAATGGTGAGCATAAGAGACTTCTTTGCCCGGTATATGTTTTTAAGACAACCTACAAAAAAGTTTTTAAAAAAGAACCATCCACATTTAAGCATATTTCTATTATTTTTATTGTATATAAAAGGTTAAAAGGTTAAAAGGTTAACGGAAAATGACGCATTAACACCTCCAGTGACAGAAACTATTTACCAACACGTCTTACCATTAACACAACAGTTGAGAACCCAACAACACTCACAATAAAAATGTGTAATGCTAAGAGGAAGGACGATATATTTAACACATTACATTTGTGAGACTAGATTCAATGCTTTCTAGAAAACTAATCTAGTGTGCCCGAGGGGCTTCATTTTGAATAAAAAAAACACCACAATGTGATCTAGTTTCCCACTCAGACAGGCTTACTAGAGAAGAGTCTAGCTCAAACTACGTCACCACATTCCATGTGCAACCACTGTGAAGTCATTACAAAGTGGTACCTCTGTTATTTTGCCTAAAATGGAGGCCTGCCACAACAAAGAGAGATGTGAGAGATCAGAGAAGGAAGCTGTCATGAAGCAACACTTCCAGGAAAAACGGAATGGGGTTTAGGGTCTACACACAACATGGTATTAGGAGGTGCTTTCTACTTTATATACAGACTAAAGTAAAAACAACAGATCTGTCTGGATCTGGACTGGTCAAACTAACCCAGATATAATCAAATAGTAAACAAATAGTAAAGACAATGGTAAAGTTTTTATAGTTACAAGCTCTTTAGAGAATTGGCATCACTTAAAGCACAGAAATACTATATAATGGTAAAGACTAAATAATGGTAAGGTGTTATTTTTGAGGTACTATTATAGTTTTTATTAATATTTTGAATTATTTTTTATTTTTATGTTTTCCATTTTCATTTCAGTTTTAGTAATTTAGCTGTCATTTTATTATTATTCTTTCTTTTTTTTTTAAATATGTCTGTGATTACAGTTTTTATTTCAGTTATAGCTTTAGTTTTAGTCTGCCTTGGCAACTAGATTTTTTTTCATATTTTATTTTATTTCAAGTAACAGAATTGTGTATGGTTTAGTTAATAATATCCCCTATACTGGTTCGATACTGCCAAATATTACTTTTATCAGTGCACATAGACGATTGTTTCATAACTACTGAAAAGTCAGACATGCTACACGGCAAGACGGTCAATTGTGCTGTACTGTATTATTAATACAATGGAAAGAAATCAGGTTTTCCAGGAAAAATTTAACTATCAGCCCCCACATCCACCAGCGCCCAACAAACATAAACACACTATGTGTCTGCGGGTAAGATCGGCCCTAGTTTCTCACGTTGTGAAATGGAGAAGTGGTAAGTCTGCGTGTGTTGATGTGTAAGAGCATGAGAAGAAGAGAGTTCTTGGAAAGCTCTGACCAGTGCGTCAGTCGCAAGTGGTTGGGCTGATTCTTTGGAAACCCACGAGTGTGATGAAACCGCCTGAATTTCTACAAATCCTATAGGTCTCACAAGGGCACCAGCGGGTTAAGGCTGAGGATGGGCTTTTAGAGATACTTACGTACATATGACGTGCCACCTAAGCCAGGAAGGAGTGAACAGGGTTAAGATATTATCTGAAGGGTTTATTTTTCATGTATGAAAGATAACAGTGCATTCACTTCAAAGAAATAAAACCGCTGTAGAAACTGAAGATGCAAATGGTGGTGAACCAAAATTGAGCTAAAACTGAAAGCAGCATATACTTAACATCTGCAGATATATCAGGAGTGTATGCTGTTGTATTGGGGTCATTACCTGTAAACTAGTGCTCTGATCGGAGAAAGGAGAGCTGAAAAATGTCGTCACAATACTCATTACGGTTTCAGTTACGTAGCTTTCTAACGTCATGTCAGCATGTTTGCGGTCGCTTGTATTGTTGCAGACCTGGGTGCGAAGCAACAATAGAGAATAGACAGAATTATTGTGGGCTTGAGTCAGTAAGCACAGTCAGAACATAAATTGATTCACCCCTTTCCTGCACCAAAAAAGGTTCAGAAATCATATAAATAAAACACATCATACCACAAATAATGAATCACCCCGACTTGACTTTAAAAAAAAAATCCCACAGGCATTTAAATAATGTTAGTGTAACACTAGCTAGTACTTTTTGGTACTTTACATCTAAACGATTGAGAAAAATCCCCAAAACGGCTTCCATTACCCTGCATATGTCGACCAGAAAGTTCTCAAAGAGCTTCCACATGTGGTTGCTGGTGTAGATCTCCTTCATTTCAACCTCTGTGTCCACGTAGCAATGGTTCAGGAAGTTGATATATGCAATTTTTACCTAAGAATGGACAAAAAGTATACATGCAACGTATGATATCAAAATAAGTCACATTTTGGAGCTGCTTGACCTAGAAAGATGACATCATTTAAGCCAGTGGTTTTAAAGCGGGGTTCCGAGGCCCACTATTGGGGATTAGCAAACTTCAAAACGACCATAGGATGACTTTTAATTGAAAAGTAATTCATGGTGAGCATAAGAGACTTTGAAAAACCTGAAAAAATTTTGAAAAAAAATTATAAAAAAAATTTAAAACCAGTGGCAAAGGAAATCACATGTAATATGTTTATATATGCATTTGTTAATTTGAATATCACTTAATTTCCATGTCTCCAAAAAATGTGTTTTTTAAATGTGTAAATTACTGAGAATTTAAAAAAAGAACTGAAGAAAATGATCATGCTTTCACTTCCTAAGTAATTTTTGGGTAATGCATTTTCTGAGAAATTACTTTTTTAGGAACATTAAAAATATATCAAGCACATTTCCAACCCCTCATGACTCTAAAGTTTTACATGTTTTATTCATTAAATGATATTAATAAAAAAATATTCAATTATTTTAAAGGGGACGTATTATGCCTCTTTTCACAAGATGTAATATAAGTCTCTGGTGTCCCCAGAATGTGTCTGTGAAGTTTCAGCTCAAAATATCCCTCAAATAATTTATTATAGCTTGTCAAATTTGCCCCAAAAACATGCCATTTTTGTGAATGTCCCTTTAAATGCAAATGAGCTGCTGCTCCTGGCCCCCTTTCCAAAAGAGGGCGGAGCTTAAACAGCTCGCACTTAGGTTGCTCAACAACTATACAGCTGGAGGATCTCACGCGGACAAAAAGATGACTGTCAGTAACGGTGTTCAGCCTTACATTGATCAAACCGGAGTCGGACACTGATGGAGAGACTCAGGAAGTTACAACTTTTAGAATGAAACTTCATTAAGCTGTAGACAACCAACCTCAGGGATGCAGTCTTTGTGCGTGACCACACGGACAATATCGTCCAACGGCAGCAAGGAGTTGCACTTGATCTCGGTGTAGACATTTTTGCCCTCCGTGCAGACGGCCAGAAGCTCCACCAGGTGGATGTGGTACATGAGGGGGCTATTTTCATCCATTCGGTCACGCTCCGAACGCATCATCTGGACCAGGGTCTGGAAGGAAGCCCGGTCATTATAAAAGACCAACACATCCTCCCCAGAGTTCACCAACTGCAGAAAAAAAGAGATTGAAGATTAAATCACAGGAATAATAATTAACAAAACTGAAATAATTTCAGCACATCAGCCACCCACCTCAGCCATTACAATATCCTGGCATTTCTTGATAAACTTGTTCTCTGCCTTGACGATGGTCTGCAGGAACTTCAGGTACTGCACGTGCCTGCCGTGGGTCTCTATGCAGTGGACGAAGTGCTGCACGACCCGCTCGTTCATCTCACTGCACAGCTGAAAGTTGTTCATGAATATGTGCTGCATCGTGATGGCCTCCAGGATCTACAGAAGATAAAAAGACAAATCAGATACATGTAGTTTAAACCATTCTATGGCGACTTCCTGGTTGTTTTAGCACCTCAGAAAAAAGGGTATTGTTGAGCAAAAAGTGGAGTGTGTGCTGCTGTAACACCCCATTTCCAAAGAGTATGGTTTTCAATTTGCAAAAGACACAGAAGATCGAATTGGATCCTGTCTTGCCAACTTCGTCTTGGTCTTGGTTGTGAAAGGATACATGAATAAAATACTTGCAAAACTTAAATGCAGGATGATTAATATGTGTATTCAGGGTTTAATATTAACTTTTTTGCTCACCAGCCTCTGTGGCTAGGGGTTTTCCAAAGTTACTAGCCACTCAGCATTTTCACAGGCCCCAATTTTAACATTGATACCATGGGGAAAAACTGCCGTATAGACATTTTTAATAATATCACATAATTTGGCAGCAGTTATATTAGCCTGCTGTCACTTTAAGACCTGCCGCATGGATCCACTATACTATTACACATGCGCATTTGGTGAATTTATGTATTTATAAATGTGCAAACTATAATAATTATAAAAGAAGAGATGGCCAAGAATCCAAAAGTGTCTGATATGACTAAAATGGTAATAGAAAATTTGATTAAATGTCATGTATTTCATGACCTTAACAAACCCAAAAAGCGCAATTAACAAATCTAACATTAAAGTCCCACAGAAAAATATGACCACAATTAGTCTTGTCATGATGTCATGATGAACTATGAATCATCACCATGTTGCTTTTAAAATGTGTTTGAGATTTAGCAATACGGAAACTGAGAACATCCGTCATTGTCACCAGCCCTAACCCAAAACACTCATTCAGAGTGATGAAGCACAATAGCTTCTCTGATGTGCGTCTGACTCTGAGATGGAAAGCTCACCCCAGGATTGAGGAACAGGTTGATGTGTTTGTGGAGCAGGGCCTGGTTCTGCTGGTTGCCTGCGCAGAAGTTCTGAAGAAACTCGTGAGCCAGTTTCATGATCTCTTGCATTCGGACGTCCTCACCCTGCGAAAATGTACATCACAGCTCATTAACACATATTTGGAGTAGGAGAAAAGTTATATCGGTTTATAGTTTTAAAGTAAATAAAGTTTTTTCTTTTTAAAGTATATTTATTGTAATTAAATAAAACATGGGTGGAATAGAATACCTTCCCAATGATTAATGATTCTTAAGGAAAGTAATAACTTTAGTGAATCATTCAGTTTATTTCAGATAATAAGTGTTCCAGCTGATTCATAATCTTTTATTTTTTTTCAAGAGACTGGTTATGTTGTGTGTTTTTAGTTAAAAGAGCTGGACCACAAGGGTAATTCATTCGAGAATCAAACTACACTGTTCTTGTTGAATGTTTTTTTACTCAATAAAACAATCTGGATCATAAGACTAAATAATTAAAGAAATGAACTAATCTGATCTTGCATGTTTTAGACTCACAGAAAAGAACTGGCTCATAGGAGTCATTCATTCAAGAATCAAAATACATTGGTCACGCTGCATGTTTTTGATTCACTAAAAAGAACCGGTTCATCAAGTCATTCCTTCAAAAGGAGACTGCTTAGATCAAGTTGCATGCTTTTGATTCATTCGAAAGATTCTGAATTTTAAGAGTCATTCATTCATGAATCAAAAGACACTGCTCTCAATGAATCTTTCTGATTCACTAAAAAGAACCAGATCATAAGAATCATTAATTTAAGAATCAGATTAAACTGATTGAGCTGCATGCTTTAGGTTCATTCGAAAGTTTCAGAATTTTAAGATTCATTCATTCATAAATCGAAAGACAATAGTCGCGTTGCATGTTTTTGATTCACTAAAAAGAGCCGGATCATAAGAGTCATTAAGTCAGGAATCAGATTACTCTGATTGCAGTATGTTTGATGCTGTAGATTCAGTAGCGGTGTTGTGTAATGGCTGTAAAGCAGGTATTTCAGTATGGTTTTCCATCCATAACGATGCATTAATAGAATAAAATGAAAATCATTCTGAGAGTGCCACACTCATTTGACTCAAATACTGCACCTTCTCATAAGGGATCTGCAGCAGCTCAAGCACCACTGAATGAGCTCCCATGTTCCTCAACAGCCTCTGCTGCTGTTTCTTACTCTTCTTCCCAGACGGTCCTTCCTGCACACACAGCTTGCTAAGACGCAGGAGGATCTAGAGAGAGAAGGAGAGACAGATGATGAGCTGAAGAAGTGAACAAACACGAAGCAGCTCAAACTGCAATAGCTGTTGCATATGGTGCTAATTCCTTCAGCACTGGTTAATTGGATCTACTTTAGTTAAAGAGGCTACATAATTAGCTTTGCCAGTGTTTATGGTGCTTGGCTACATCGACAGACTGCTATAGTACCTTATAAAGCTAAATGTGCACGAGCATGTGAATGACACTTTACCTCCTTCACGTCTCTGTAGTTGTCACTGCCACTTCCGTCGGTCTTTTTTTTGTCTGAACCAGAGTCCCTCTGCATAAAGAGCAGCAAACATACAAAGGTTAAATGAAGCAAGTGTGAATTTTTCTTTTCAAATAACAAGGGTCAATATGTAAGGAAGACAGCCTCAGAGTACAAAATAAGTAAATAAAATGGAGCTAGACTAAAATACATGTTTGAGCATGTCTTAAAACTTGTCCGTGCCATTGTTTTGTCTAAAGACGCATGCCAGTAATGTTTTTTTTCTAAGGCACGTTTATAAAAGCTACTTAAATGTCCTACTTGAACTAAGGCCTAATCCTGGCTTAATCTAAGCCCTGGCTGTGAAACCAGGCCATAAGGTTTCAATTAAAAAAGTAACAATTAGCTTTTTTGTTTACTCTGATAAATAAATGTGGGTGCCACCAAACTACAAAAATTCTAATTTTATTAAAATATTTTTTCTAAATAATTCCATCAAATGATTCACCCAGGTATTTAATTATAAGTTGAGTTTTTTTTGTTTTTTTTTAATCATTACTTGACTAATTAGAGGGTGTCTGCAATCTTTATAGAAGTGATCTCAAACTAATTATTTTTAAAAACAAATGCATTAAACAAAAATTCAACAAAAGCTGAAACTTAAATAGCTAAAATACATTTAAATTAAAAAAATATTTAATAATCATCCTATGAATAGCTTTGCAATAAATAAATTCCTAAAGAATTGCCAATACACTAACGTTCAGTGTGTTTTTTTTAAATAAATTAATACTTTTATTCAGCAAAGATGCATTATATTTGATCAAAAGTTACAAAGACATTCATAATGTTACAAAACATTTCGGTTTCAAATAAATGCTGTTCTTTTTAAATTTTTATTCATCCAAAAAATCCTGAAAAAAATCATATAATGGTTTTCACAAAAAAAATTGTTTTCAAAACAATTTAAATAGAAAACAGTTATTTTAAAATGTAATACTATTTCACAATATTAAGGTTTTTACTTTATTGTTTGGTCAAATAAATGCAGCCTTGGTGAGCATAAGACACTTCTGTCAAAAATATTACAAATCCTACCGAGGCCACTTTTAAAACGTTTATGCTGCAATATAAAGGATATTAGAAGCCAGGCAACCCTCAAATTCAGAGGGTCTCTGCTCTGTTTTTATATCTACCAAGGGGTCCATTGACTACAAAAGACCCCTGCCTTAAATAATAAATGCTACTACCTTCTTTTTGTGGTCAGACTCTGAAGGGGGTCCATCCCCTCCATCCCCTCCATCATCACCCTGTCGCTTGTACACCCAGAGCTCAGATTTTTCCACATTAGATCGCAGCTGGTCAAGGTCTGATTTGATCTGCTTGTAGTTGTCTACGTCCTGACTGGTCACTAGAAGTTGAACCTAAAGGGAAAAAAGAAGCATTTGAAATTGAACGCATTAATTAAAACATCAACCAACAGAAACGCTCTAAACAAAACTAAACAGAACTCACAAAACTAGTCAGCTTGTGTCATTGAGTTAAATACCTGTTTGAAAGCCATAAGCACTTCTTGTCTCTGACTGAAGTGCCTGAAGAGCAGATGTAGCGCTCCAGACACAAGAGGTGGATAGTCATGCATGGTAAGGTGCAGCAGAACCCTCAAAAATGTTCTGCCACCATGGTCATCGAGATCCAGAGGTGTGTTCTCCTCGCTGAGGTCAGAAAAATGGT
Source organism: Zacco platypus (assembly GCA_038088235.1). Classification (NCBI taxonomy): domain Eukaryota; kingdom Metazoa; phylum Chordata; class Actinopteri; order Cypriniformes; family Xenocyprididae; genus Zacco; species Zacco platypus. Next base: position 5,096,261 of record CM076064.1, on the reverse strand, counting down.
TACATTCTAGGATACTTTTACAAAGACTTCTGCACCTTCTCAATCAAGAAATGAATCCTTACCTTCCACCAAAGATTCCTTCTGCTTGCTCTTCAATGTTCTCAAAGTCCAGAGCTTTGAAACAAACAGACACACTGTCATAATCTTTAGAGTAACTCATGGCTGATAGCGATTGGTGGAAACTGTATACCTGGGATACTGTTGGGCCCATCCGCATTTGCAGCTGGCATTGCATCTGTTTGCATGTTGCTCTCGTCAAACTCTCGTTTGAAGATGCACAACAAGCAGGAGATCCTGTAGTCCAGTCGTACATTCAGAATAAACTGAACAACAACAAAAACAATAAAACAGGATCAGTATTTTAACCAGATTTGTTCTCTAATATGTCTTGCAATAAAAATGAAGCTAATCGGTTCCTCAGATTGGATATGCTGATATATTGCTTATTTTCAAAGGGCTAAAAAAATTATAATAATAAAATAAAATAAATCATAACTAAAATAAAACTTCCACGACGTAATACACAACGACTACTTTGTGGAAATTAACGCTTTTGGACGCAAGTCAAATGCATATGGTTGTCTTGTTAGTTATTTTACTTTATAAAGTTTTGAATAAGGATATTTATCTAACACAAACGCATCAGTTCACTTCAGAAGACCTTTATTAGCCATGTGGAGTACATTTTTGGGCACTTTTTACATATTTGGATGCACTATTTTGGGCTTCAAAATCTCATCGGCCAATACTTTTAATATAACTCTTGATTGTGTTTGGCTGAAAGAAGAAAGTCTAAGTAAATTTTGGGATAATTTTCATTTTTGGGTGAACTAATCCTTTAAGTGTGATCGCAATAAGTTTCTGGCTGCAGTTCACTTAATGGCCACCGGTGTCGCTAATAACAAGGGCTTCTGAATTCTACATACAGCCTCTTTATGTTTTTAATTACCTGCAGGATCTCTATGATTTTTAGTTTGGTGTCCATCACCAGAATATCTTCCTTCTCTGGTTCTGTCTGGGTCTTAACCACGTCACCATCTGGTGGTGTTGTGGGGGTTATGGGTAAGAACCCCCCCCCTCTTAGAACCACCTGCGTCATCAGCTCCCCAACGCCATGGATGGATTTCATTACATTGCTACCTGGGAGAAACATAACCAACTAAGAGTTGAAACTTCTGATTAAACATGTCTCCTTTTACATTTGATGTTTTAGTGATTGTTTGAAAATCAATTGCAGAACCAAAAGAGATGTTGAGCTTTCTGATCTGTAGACTTAAACCGTTATTACATGAGAAAAAGAACACAATTGTGGAGATTTACTTTTGGACTCGTCTCCTTTTTCCATTTTGTTGATGGGATAGATAGTGCTGAGGTGAACACAGTCCAAAATGGCCAACAGGATCTTGGTTAAACGTAACAAGTCACTGAAGTTGTAAAAGCCAAAGTAAATGAGGTTTCTTGCTAAATTCACCACCTTACAAAAACAAAAAGACACAGAAGAGTTAACCACGTCCAAAACGGCCCACGTTTAACACACTTGCACATGTTGGATGGGTGGCTTACCTCAAAAGTGAGTTTGTTTTTCTCTTTATCAGAGAAAGGAATGTTTTGACAAACCACATCTCTGAGGTAGTTCTCCACAAAATCCATCGTGAGCGCAAAGCGTTCTTTTATTTCGTCTCTGCTGGTTCCATCGTTATCGTAACTAGAACAAAAACACAACATTAAATAAACCATTTTTTGCCTGGTAGAGAAAAAACAACAACAACAGAAACCTAATAATGGAAGTGTGTGTACAACGTTGACAACATACTCGTCGATAGCGATTTTGGATGGGATCTCGGACCACAGCCTGGCATATTTCACAGGCATGACCTGTTCCTGCGGGTCACGGTCCACATGCATATGAAGCATCAGTCGGCAGAACGAGGCACGGAGGTCATAGGGCAGGTCTTCATCCGACATGCAGCGCAGGATCAGGTCCACGTCCAGCTGACCCGATATCTTCTCAATGGCCAAGTACTGGCGGTCCAAACACATCCGTGCAAACAGGTTTAGTTGGTATCTGAGGAGGAAGTGAACCAGGAGAACCGGTTACTGAGAGAATTGATTTGGTGTGATTGAAAACATTGAATCAATTATGATAGTTTTTGGGTTTTGCCATGATTAACATTGACCCTTGGCTTATTTCCTCTAGGCTGACCTGTAGTAGCTAATGACCTCCAGGTCCTCTTTCTGGCCTTCTTTGGCATCCTGTGCCAGCTCTCTGACACTCTTACTCTTGATCTCCTTAGCGCTGTCCTTCCAAAACAACCACACCTCCTCCTCATCCTCTTCTGACTCCACGGGACCCTCTCCTGACTCGACTTCAAACCGAGACAGCACCAGCCTGAGGCGAGAGAGAGAAATGAAGACTTTTAAATGGAACTCGTAACAAACAACTCTTAATTATGAGCAAGCATGTCATAAAGATAAAAATAATTTGGAATGTTTCGTACATCGACAATGTGTCAGTGTTCAGTTTCATGGTGTTTTTTCTTTGAAACATATTTTTTGTCATGTGAAACCTATTAAATGTCCTTAGCCATATAGAAAGACACAGATAATGTTCATCATTGCCTTTAATTGACTTAAAGTACGTTACTTGCAAATCGAATTACACCGTGTGGCATTTTCAAAGCATTGCTTAGTACTTCTCAAGTGTGACCAAACACAGTAATAAATAAAGTTTAGGGTCAGTCAGTCCCTTTTTTTTATTTTAAAAATATATCTAAAAATTAATACTTTCTTTCAGAAATTGATCAAAAGTGAAGGTAAAGACGTTTATAATGTAACAAAAGATTTCTCTTTCAAATAAATGCTGTTCTTTTGGAGTTTCTAGAATCCTGATTTTAAATTGTATCTAAATATTAAGCAGCACAACTGTTTTCAACACTGATAATAAAAAATAAATGTTTCTTGAGCAGCAAATCAGAATATTAGGATAATTTCTGAAGGATCATGTGACACTGAAGACTGGAGTAATGATGCTGAAAATGCAGCTTTGATCACAGGAATAAATTACATTTTTAAATATATTTAAATAGAAAACAATTATTTTAAATTACAATATATAAATCACAATATCACTGTTTTTGATGTATTTTTGGTCAAATAAATGCAGCTTTGGTGAGCTTAAGAGACTTACTTTAAAAAAAATTAACTTTAAGAAACCTTACAGACTTTTGAATGGTAGGGTTTATTAACATTATATTAAATAAAAATAATAATTAAAATAAAAACTAATCTCAGCATCTGATAATTCACTACACAAAGCAATATTGCGAGTGCAAGTGAACCTGTATTTAATGCATTCTGGGTTATATTCGCTTTTACTTTGTTTTGTTCGTGTTTTTCAAAAATGTCTCACTTGGTCTCGATGAGGATGTCAGCATTGGCGGGGTTCAGCACGGCGTTGCAGATCAGCTCCTGAGTTACTGGGATGGACTTGTTCATGGACACACACAGATCGGACAGATAGTCCAGAAACCTAAACATAACAAAAACAACTACAACTGCAACTACGCGTCAACAAACTTTCATTAGAATATTAGTAGACTGTTAGGTTAGGGTTAGGTGTTAGGGTTCAGGATAGTAGAATAAGTTGACGTAGTTGCAAAGTTAGTAGAATCGAGTGGGAAATCGAAATAAAGTGTTACCCACTGAAGCATTCAAGACTTCTATTTATCTGTCTTGATACTGTATATTAGCACAAAAAGTGCTGCTCTCAAACTTAGGACAGAAAAGCTCTTTTGTCTTTGCAGTACTCTCTCCCACCTTGGTTCACGGTTTTTCCTCACAAGACTGACAAATGTGTCAATTTCTGCTGCCGTGATGTGCTTCTCCAAGAGTTTGCGGTTGTTGTGGAGGAGGGCCGTTATCGTATCCTCGGCCAATACGTCGTAGCCGATCTGTTTCTGCATGAAGCGGAACTGCTTGGCGATGTATTCCTGGACAAAAAGGGCAAAAAGGGACAAAGTGACTCATTCTATTCTTTTATACACCAGACCAGTCACCCATTCTCTTTTGGAGTCAGTTTTAATTTAATATATATTCACATGAGGATGAGGAATGAATCCATAAAAACTTTGTAGGGAAGATAACAATATAGTTAAAGCTCCACAAGGATTGTCATTGGGCCCATGTACTGTTTTCTTCGGATAAAAGTGTCAAGCTAAGTGACAAAATATTTCATGTTAACTAAAACATAAAACTCATTACTTGAAATAAAATAAAATATTTAAAAAAAAAAATTTCAGCTGGCTGCCAATGCATCATTTTCATTTAAAATAGAAATACTGAATAAACTAAATTAAAACTTAATAAAAAACTATATAAACATACAGAATATGCACATAAAAAGAGACAAAAACACTGAACAAAATAACAAAAATGAAAACAGAAATATAAAATTAAAATCTAAATCAAAATATTAACACTAAAACTATAATAATATTTAAATGATTCTAAAATAACACTGCTTTCAAATCGATTAAAATATTTAAAATCACAATTAATTTGTTTTCTTTTTTTTTAAGTGCATGTGTGGGTGAACATGGGCACTTCCGCTGCAAAATTGAATAAATAATGTTAAATAAAACTAAAGGCAATTAATTAAATCACTCTAGTTATTGCATTAACACTGACAATTATATATTATAGAATCTTAAAACTAAGTTCAAGTTGAAAGAGGTAAGGCTGCATTACATATAGTTTCTAGAAATGTTTCAAGAGCTTAAACGCATTCATTAGACGAGGTGTGAACCACAGGAAGTCACAATCATGCCTGCAGGAACAGATATCATCTTAATGTTCATAAATTTATCTGAGAGAACCAAAATGAAAGCAAGCCACATTTAAAGCGGTACTTCACCATCGCAAAATGGGCTTTTAATGAAACTTGGCTGCCTAAACAGTAGAAAGGCAAAAGAAAAAACAAATTACTACAACATTGTATAAAACGTGTTGAAAATTGGCAAAGTTCCACTTTAATGATATCAGCATGGCTTCAGAGAACAAACTAATCAACATGGGAAGCACTGGGACTTTAGGTTGTTGTTCACCTGTTAAAATGCAGTCTCACAGAATATATGTGTGTGTATATATTAGGGGTGGCACGGTTCACAAAACCCATCGTATCACGGTTTTAGGGTCACGGTTTTCGGTTCTGTACGGTTCTTGTTGTTATTTTTTCTTTTAATCTTTAACACTCCAGAAATTTCCTTCAGCATGTGATATATAGCTTATTAGCTTAATTATCCACAATTTAGGATACAGTATTAACATTTTTGTAATGTAATCATGCACTAACTGAATTTGACTTGACTTTAAGCACATTATACCGGCTCTCTCCTGTTTGTGCTTATCGACACATTAGCGTGATGTCTTCTCAAATGAACTGTCATATTAGAAGTGTTTCCATTAGCATATTGAATGCATTTTGCACAATGCTTGCACACAGTCGCAGTTCAATCTACTGCTTTATTGTCATCGTAAGTAACATGAAATCCAAAATGTTCCCACACACCGGATTTGAACGACAAGGGCAAATCCGCCAACTCCGGGCAGCCTTCATTAGGGACCGTTCACATATCGCGCCTAAAAAAGTGTGGAAAGCGCGGCCGTGTTGCTTCCATTTTGAGCGCGCTTTCCACGCGCCTACATAGGAAATAATGAATATGCGCGTGCAAAAGACGCAATATGTGAACGACCCCTTACTCCACTTTTACTGTCTATATGTATGTTCGCGTGAAACTGTCTGAATATGGGGCTACATTGCGAATGCGTCGAACCGTGTGACGCACACACGAACCGAACAGAGACAAGCGAACCGAACGGTTCGAACGGTTTTTCATGTACCGTGCCACCCCTAGTGTATACATTATATTTATATATATATATATACATATTTTATATATATATATATATATATATACATACACACACACACACACACACATATATATATATATGTGCACAACTTTATGAGGTCTATGGAGTTGAAGGTTGGTCAGCTGGTGTTCCTGCAGACCCACCTGGTTCTTCCTGTAGTCCTGTTGTGAATGCCGTAGCACGCGGTAGCACAGCCTGCAGATGTGCCTGAAGGGGGCGTGTCTCTGGTCACTCAACTCCTCCAGACGCAACATGGGACCATCACCGCTGTCTGTGAATGGGGCCTGAAGCAGCTTGAAGATCTATTGATTGAATGGACTGCAATGAATACTACTTCTGATATATCTATATAGCATTTAAACACAGTCTCAGGAAACAACCAACCTGACCAAAAAGTTAAAGAGGTTTAAGTTTGCAATTACATAACAAAAGCCGTTTTGAGCCTTGACGTTTAAATCATTATGATTTGAGATGTTCTAAAATCCATTATATCTGGTTTCTGAGGGATATTTCGTTACATTTTACATTCTGTGACATTTTCTCAATAAGAAAAGCCTAACAATTTTCATTTTGAGGTGAAGGACATGTCTTTTAAACACTCGTATCAGTGAAATGTGAGGTACCGAAGAAAACCCTACTTGTTTCAAGATATTCTGCTCTCTCATGAGTTTCTGCCGTTCACGGTTGGGTTTATTGACCATGATTTCCAACACATCCTGTCCATTGTTAGGAATGTCCACCACAAAAAACACAAGGTCCTCTAGAAGCTTAGTGACAAACCTTCAGAATGCACAGAGAAAAGAACATCATGGTCACTGTTCAATGACAAAATCATTCATTTTCCATTTGAAGTTGTGGACAATTTTGTATATTCATCAAAGCAATGCTTACAACACCTCTGGAATAGTTCCCACAGAGTTAGTACAGCGTAATCAATAGCTACAGTAAAACATGCAGAGGTCGCAGCAAAGCACTTATTCAGGGGTCACGGAAACACTTCCAAAGCACATTCCTATTCCAGAAAGTCTCAGGGGTTGTACCTTCTTTCATTCTGGGTGATCGTGCCCTTCTCCAGTTTGCCAGCGATGGATGCCAGCACTTTACTGGCATCGTTGGCAAAGTCTAGGTCCCTCACCTCAGCTGGAGGGACTGGCACAATGGCGAAGGCCTCTTTATCTTCTTTGACAGGAGATGTGCCAATCTGAAGGGGAAAACAAACACTAATATCAATGGATTACCTTAGCAATGTTATATTGAGGATGACATCTGTTATAATGCAGTTTTATACATTATATATAACTTCCTGTTCGCCATGGCATATTATTCATATTTATTTAAAATATTTATTTAAAAAAAATAATAATAATAATTATTATTATTAGAAATATTAAGCTGAATCTATTCAATTTTATTAAAATATTTTTATACATTCTACATAGACTATTAAAATATTTCATCATGGCATCTTAATTATATTTCAAATAATATATATATATATATATGTTTTTTTTTTTTTAAATATAAAAATAATAATAATAATAATACTTATTATTTTTGTTGAAGATGATTAAAATTAAATTAAAATATTTTTTACACATTCTACAAATGTCCTAACATAGACTTTATTCAAATATTCCGCAATGGCATGTTAATTATATTTGTAATAATATTTGTGTATTTACTAAAATATAACAACAAGAGCAACAGCAATTATAATAATAATTTCAACAGTTGCTAAAACAATAAATCAGACAGTAAATCAGACTAACTTGCAAACGGATCAACCATTCAATAATAACATATGTTTTTGGCTAATTATTTATATAACACCCACCCGTAACATAACTGGCTTCTCCTCCTCTTTGTCGATGGGGTTGTTGGTGCTGTGGACCCATGTGTTGGTGCACAAGTGCCTCAGTCTTACATACGAGTTCCTGAAGAGGAAACAATTATACAAAGTAATATGAGTGAGAGATCAACCAAGCGTGTGCACTGCATCTGATATAGCATTTATTTTTCAGGTCAATCTATCATATTAATCATATAAATCCGCTGAAAAAAATGTCCGCTGAAGAAAGCGATATCTTTGTCGTAGTATCCTTTTAAAATTTAAGCACATTCACATTAGAAAGGTCATGTGTGACGTAGGCGGAAAAAAAAAAAAAAGGTAAAACAATGATGTCGGACGATTTTTGAAGTTGGAGGAGAAATTGAGTTGCGGTACTTCCGTCTAAGTCACGCGTGACCTTTCCAACGTGATTACATAATGTGCAACGCATCGCAGTGCTAGTGCAAGACAAGCATTTGAGGTTAAAAAGGTTTTTAATTTCTCATTTTATTTTTTTAGAAAATGACCAATTGTTTCACTAGATAAGACCCTTATTCCTCAACTGGGATCATGTAGAGCCCTTTGAAGCTGCATTGAAACTGCAGTTTGGACCTTCAACCTGTTGGTCCCCATTGAAGTCCATTATATGAAGGAAAATCCTGAATGTCTTCCACAAAAACCGTATCATCCTGGATAACATTGAGGTTAGTAAATTATCAGGAAATTTTAATTCTGAAGTGAACTAATCCTTTATTCTTAAGGCCACCGGGTTTACGGCAGATCATTTCACATTCCTGCCGTCGCAAGGGGTCACATTTATCGAGCGAATGAGTTCATCTGACCGTTTAGCAGTCCTTCAAATCCTCATTAGAGAATTAAACACAAAAGTCATGTGAGCATCTTTAAAAGTCAGTTGATTCAGGGAAACCCTTCAGATCACTGTGACCCCTGTAAACTCATGTGATGCTGAATCCTACATTTAAAAAAATATGCTTGTATGTCAATAGGCCAGACAGTGGCTCTATTGAGGATGTCAAAGAAGCATCTATGCCACAAACTCACTGACTGACGTACAGACACCGCAACTGTAATGTACGGAACATTATGTTTATTAAGTCAGTTCTAATTCAGCTTTTTTGTTATATCATATATGTTCAGGTGCTTCTGACATGGTAAGTTTGAGCGATTAACTTTAAGGCTCGTGCATTTGCAGACTTAAGTAGCTGTGGTCGTATTGCGCAATCCAAATATGAACCTTCCCTGAGTTCACGCCGCTGATTCCAACAGTGCCTGCGGGGAAACTATAGCAGTTACACACACAAACACATGGCTATCAAAGCCTCTATTGTTCGTAGTGTATGTGGTGCTTAAACACACACACCCCTACAAGGAAGTTCATACCTGTGAAGCCAGATAGTTCATTCACTCTTGTTTTTTCAAACGCCACAAGCATGCACCTGTTCGCGTTACTCTTTAGCATTTTGGCAATGTTCACAAAGCAAACAAAAATGTTCACATTGGAACCCAGTTTGTTTTTTTTTTTGTTCATGTTATATTTTGGCACTGTGACACTGGTCTGAAGAGGCGATGCTTCTAAACTGAACCGCATATGTAAAACACCCTGGCATCAGCAAATGTAAAGAAAAAAAAAAGATAAAACAACACCAGCGAAGATAATGTGCAGAGGAGTTTGGTGTCAAATTGCACGAACAGTTATTAGGGTGAGGAGGAAAAAACATAATTATATTAAATGGTACAAAGTAATTACATTATTGACGGAAAGAAATACTCTACCCATGACGTGGCATCGCTTTTGTGCATGTGTGTGTGTAAATAAGAGTGTCAGCTTTAAAATATGCTGTCAACTTTAGTCTTTTTTAATTAATTTTATTATTCATTTATAGATTTTCATTTTAAAAAAAATCTGTTCTTATAACCTTCCTATTCTTTAAGGAACCACTGAAATATGAAGCAGCACAAATATTTTCAACATTGATAATAAAAAAATGTTTTTTAAATCAGCATATTTGAATGATTTCTGAAAGATCACATGACACTGCACGATTAATCGTAAAAAGATCACGATCTCGCTTCAAGCACCCACGCCATCTTATTTTTTTCATGACACCAATTCGTCTGCATCTTTGACAAAATCATTCCGGAACCAAATATGTGATCGTGCTGCCAGAGCCCCACATTAGTTATTTCTGTGTTACAAATATTAAAATTAGTCTTTATAAACACTGAAAATAGAGGAATTACCTTTTGAAATCAAATAATGGTTGAATAAATTACATCTTATTCCACTAGGTGGCGACAAGTGACTGTTAAAAATGTATTTGTCATTGAATCATTCATTCAAAAGATTTGTTCAAAAACACTGATTCATCTAGTAATGAAACAAGTATTTATTAACGAGTCATTGAATTCATTTCAAAATCATTTTTTAAACAATTCATTCAGACATTTCCCAGCTATTAAGAGTCCAGCAATTTATATTTTGTCTGAACCTCAAATAAATGACATGTTATTTTGTTTGGTTGTATATTCAGAATTGTGGAAGAATCGTGATCTCTGTTTAAAACCAAAAAAATCGTGATTCTCATTTTATCCAGAATCGTGCAGCTCTACTTTAGAGTAGAGTAATGATGCTAAAAATACAGATTTGCCATCACAGGAATAAATTGCATTTTTAAAATTTTCATGTAGAAAAAAAAACTTCATTTAAATAGTAATAATAATAATAATAATAATTCACAATATTTCTGTTTTTAATGCATCAAATAAATGCAGCCTCAGTGACCATAAGAGATTTTCAAAAATCGTATATCAAACCTTCGAAAAATATAGTATATCTACATACATGGTATAATGAAAAATGCTTAAGTCATCTAATAGATATCGTTAAAAATCTATTTCCATTTCTAAAAGTAATTCGTTTTTTGTTTTTTTGGTTTTCCTATTTCATTCCAGAGCCTAGTTTTTGCACTCAAAAAATACATTAAAATAAATCAAATGAAATTTTCAGTTTAACTGTTTCACATGTGAAGGACTGTCCGTTCATGAGGATCTGAATTGGGCGTCAGTCAACTGTGACTTGAACATAACCAAAGAGTCAGAGTTCACATTTCTATTATACACACACCAGGAAGTAAAACTGGGTCTAATAGTTCACAAAAACACACTCAGTCACACACTGATTGATGCTGTAGATGGGCCACAAGTGGACATCAGACACAGCTGTATTCCTAGCACGGTTGCACAATCACCTATATGACTAACAGGCTTAACTTTGTGTGTCTGTGTGTGTGCGTGTACGTCCTGGTGTGAACTGGGGTATTTCAGGCCACACTTACAGTCAAGACTTTGAAAATTCTCTTTTACTAAGATCATACTTAAAGATGATCTCTCTCACAACACACTCGCAGCACTCAAACATACAAGATATTGCCGCAATTCAGATTATTACACATACGACAGTTCATTTCAGGAGGTCAGTGTTGCATGAAATCCATTCAAAGCATGTGATTGAGAGGGACGTATAATCAATCATGTGTTCAAAGCTCATAGGCTCAATATAAAAAGAAACAGCTATTGATTCAAGACACAATCACACATACATCATTCTGACATCATTAACTCATGTAAATGACTGTATTCAAATAGAAACAAAAGATGGGTGACTCTCGGAAGATGGAAGAAAATGTACGTACACACACACACACACATAAAGTACACACATATATACATATATATCTAAACTCATACATACATATACATACAAATATACACACACACTTACAGATACATATATTATATATATATATTTTTTTTTATTATATTATACATATATATATATATTTTTTTTTATTATTATATTATATTATACATACATATATATATTTATATATATATAAATATATATATATATATATATATGAGGTGCATCCATTTTTAGAGTCTTATGAATTTGCCAATTTAAATCCAAACAGGGCTTTTTTGGCCGGGCAAAATAAAAAAATAGATTTTATATATATATATATATATATATATATATATATATATATATATATATATATATATGTTCTCATGTGATCGTGTTCTCGTGTGATTCACTCATTAAATCCCAAAACAAAAATTTCCCCTACTATGTTCTGCTTCCGAGCAGTTTGGAAGATTACTTTATACAAAAAAAAAACACTTTCCAAGTGATTGCTTATATAAATAAGGGAATATGGGGGTGGACAGTTACGCAACATCTGGCTTCTGTTTTAACAACATGTTTCAACAACATGGAAAGATATCATGCTGGCAAAGTGCCGGGTCACCCTGGTTTCCTGCCTCTGCACCCTGTTGGGACTTTCCTGGCTATTTTCAGTAAAGAAAAGTCAGAATTTGCAGGTATCTAGATGAGGCAACACACACACACACACACACAATCTGACACATGCACACTCCACCCTGGAAGCGTTCGGCTTTTGTGGACAAAGAATCTAACGGGTGTGTGAGCAGACATGTGATCACATGTGTGAAGGTTTCCATCTCTCCTGTTCTGCCACACATGATTCATTGAGACAACAGACCTTCTAGTTAAAAACAACAATCAAGAGATGCAAGACATCATGAGATGAGCAACTTTCAAAACCAGTGAGATGCACGTGTGCAAAACTACATCGTCCCGTGACTTCTATCCATAGCCACTAGTGAATCAGATACACTAGTCTGTCTTCTCTTTAGGTTCATTTGAGTTGTTTACTACTTAATTAAAATACGCTGCAGGCCTGAAAACAAGAACGATCAGCCACTGTCTTGATTCTGATCATACTTCAGACTTTTTTTTTTCTGGCAATAGAACAAGAGCGAAGAATAAGAGATATGAATCTAATGAGTAACAGGAATCTCACATTACTGCGAAGCTTGTGACTTGCCAATCTGTCACTCAAACTCAACGTCTGATTAACTCCAACCTGCCAACACAATTTACAGTACTCCACCTCTGCATGCACTAATAATTCATATGCATTTGTATAAATGGTGAATTTCATAAAAAAAAGTGTCCTTCCACATTTTCTCCAAAAAAGGACATTAAATTTTGCATAAAAAAGAAACCTATTTTTTGCATTGTTCAATCATTTTAATTAATTTTCCCTCAAATTCTCTGTTTTATACTGTACTGTAAGGTTTTTTGTAATTCTGATAATTCTCAGTAACGTTTAGGCCTATAGAAATATTTATCTTTACAGATAAACATTACAGAAATGTTTAAATTACATTTACATTTAATCATTTAGCAGACGCTTTTATCCAAAGCGACTTACAAGTGAGGAAACAAACAAGCGATTCTTCATGAATTGGCAAATAGACACAGGAAGTGCTCACAATACAAGTTTCATACATTGCTCAGTACCATAAGCTAGAGTAGGAAGGGAAAAAGGAAAGGTTTATAAAGGTTTTTTTTATTAATTTATGAAACTTAAAATATTTTTATTTAAATCAAATCAAATACAAAACCAATATAATATTATATATAAATACATCATTATTTACTAATGGGAGAACTATTTTTGCATAATAGTCAAAGGTAAAATATGCTTGACTGTCATGAAAAGCATCAGTCAATAGTCAACACAAGTTATTACACTGAACTTAAGACTACCATCATTTTCTTTAAGCAACTTATAATTTCTATTCGTCTGTAAACCTTATCAAATATGGTTAAAATGTCAATTTAAATGGATAGTTCACCCAAAATTGAACATTGTCGCCATTTACTCAACCTCAAGTTCCTCCAAACCAGTATGAGTTTCTTTCTTCTGCTGAACACGAATGAAGATATTTTAAAGAACGTCCAAAATCAAACAGTTTCTGGTCCCCATTGACTTCCATAGTAGTTTTTTTCCATACTATGGAAGCCAATGGGGCCCATCAACTGTTTGGTTACCCATATTCTACAAAATGCCATGTTTTGTGTTCTACAGAACAAAAACTCGTACAGGTTTGGACCAACTTGAGGTTGAGTAAATGATGACAATGTTCATTTTTGGGGTGAACTATCCATTTAAAGCTGTTCAAGGTTTTTTGTAGTATCATTACATCAGTTAATGATATATACAGTTTTGAACTGTAACATTTCCAATCCAATTATGAATTAAGGAGTACCTGGGTACGAGGGAGTCTCCTCCTCTTAGGGTGGTCGGATCCAGTTCAAATATGGAGGAGATGTCATTGCCATCGGGGACGGACACGAGGCTGTACATGACCTTCTCGTTGGGCGTGCGCAGACGCGCTCGCAGGGCGTCATGTTCCGAATCCAGCTAGTGGAGAGAGGAGAACGTGTAACCATGGATACATATCACCTTGGTCAGCTTATTGATTATGTGACAGAGATAAACCCACTTCTATGTGATGCCATTAGCTGACGAAACAATCTTTGATTCGTGACATGTTTACAACTCTGTATGTGACCTGAAATTCCTCAAAGTGCTCATATGCACATACTGGTACAAGAACATGAGGAATGTGAAATCTCTTGATCAGTTGTGCGATGTATGTGGGCTCCAGCAAAACAAGTATTTAGCTGTCAATAACAAAAGGTTAATGTTATTGTTTCTTAGTTACTGGAAACTCAAGAGAAATTTTCATTTCGATTTTATTAACTTGACCTAAGGGTCTGTTATCACCAAACGTAATGATTAACTTGAGATTAGTGTGTAGAGTTTATACACACAAGCAATACAACATGGTGTTATACCGCCACCTACAGGCGCTGTGTTCACGTGGTTTACACAGCTATAGCGTCACCATGTGGTGGGTTAAAGAATATATTCTAGAAATTATTGAACACCAAATATAAATTCAATTAAAATAAATGATCTTTTCCAGGGTTTCTGCAGTTTCTTTAAAGACAATTTAAGGAACATATTGAAGGAATACATATGTAAATGTTTAGGGAGAAACACGATGAATTGTATTAGCTGCACTTCCAACACAAATCCATTACTTTTTAATTCATTTTACAAAAACAGTAGCTGGAATCACTCTGCTATGTAGAATATGGACATAACTTTTACCGTATGTTCTGAACACACAGCAAAAACTAACCCGTGCTATTTTATGAGGATTCTTAAATCAGGATTCACCGGAAATAAAATATGAAGACTCAAAATGGAGATTATGCTTAAAACGAGAACAAATATCTGCCAATGGGCAAACTAATTAAGAAAAATCAACTTAATTTAAAGGAAAGTTTTCATAACTCATTGGAAGATATTTGATCTAAGCATCAACTCACTTCATATTGTTCAATTTTTCAAGACTTCATTTTACATTTGCATCTCAAGTAATTGCATCAAAGATATTTAGATATTTGTATTGGAAAACAGGACAAAAATACTGAGGAAGATTTTTTGCAATGCATGCAACATTTAATGCTATAACGTTATGTATTTCAGACTTTCTGCTCTGATTTAGGACCTTTTTAAGACCTTTTAAAGACCTTTTTAAGACCCGCAGAAAACCTTATTATTTAATAACTTTTTTTGAGTCAATTCGTTTTTTGAATGAAATGAAAACGTGAACATTTCCTAAATAAATATTCTGGATTCAAGTAACATTCGACAGCATTTGTGGCATTTCACAAAAAAAAAATTACTTAAAAAATTCTTATTATAAAAATCTGCAATGCATTTTTTTAGATTTAAAAACAGAAATGGAAATTGTTTTTAAAACCTTTTACATTAATTTTTTCCTTCAAAATATGAATTATCTGAGCTGAAAGTACAGTTACTAGTTATTCATCACTAGGAATGCTTTGGATTTTTTCCAAGGTAGTATCTCCTTGTTCGCATGCAAAAGTTTGTTTTACTGAGGCTTTTATATGATCATGACAGTTTCAATATTTGATATAATTAATTTTGAACAGGCTAGGTCGGTAGGAATTTTACATTTTCATTTCTACTTTTCATTCTATTGTAGAAAGTAGCTATTCATATAACACCGTATTTCAACATTTAGTGTTTCCCCCTTTGCTTCATTGTAACCAGTGTTGTTGTTATTGCTAAGTAAAAATATTTTTGGTAATAGAAATAAGTCTGACAAATGAAAATATAAATATTGAATGCATATGAAATGCAAATGAATGCATATGAAATTGAATGCATATGAATGCAAAATGAAATGAAAATTAGAAATGTTACCTGGGCCACTAACTGAAATAAGTTAAGGTTGAAGGACTAACATAACTAAAACTAAAACTAAAATAAATTCATTAAAACTACACAGGAACAACAAAATTACTAACATTTAAATGAAAATATAACAAATATGAAAATTAAAGCTAATTCAAAATTCTAAAGCTAATTCTGATTGTAGCTGTGTTTTGCCCACAAATGCTGGTCGATAGACCTTAACTTCTAAAGAACCACGTTTTAAAAATATAATCATACAAATCTGAACAGGCAAGTCAAAACAGCACATACTGGATAGAATATGTGGGGCTATGCAAAGAGGATTATGAGAAACAGTACTAAAGGGGCAGGGGCATCCTCTGATTTTGGCATTTGACATGAAAATGAAGGTATATAAGAACGATATGAGAGCAGGGCTACTTATCAACAGCTGATAAACATCTCTGCAGTTACAGTAAACGCATCTTAAATAACTGACAGTACCTGGAAGTTAAAGGGTGAAAAATCTGCCACCTGAAGCAGGAAACAAACAAAAAAAAAAAAGTTTACTTAAGTTCCCAGCACACAGTGAGTAAACATACAATACACAGGAATGACAAATATTTAACCGGGGTAAAATCACTTACAGATGAACGTGATTCCTGTGACTCTTCCTCAAAGTCAGGATTAACCTGTGAACAGATAAAATCCGCAAAAGCATCCTCAAAATGCACAAGGAAATCAGATCACTCTATTTGATAGCTAACTGATAAGGAAACTGACTGATTTATCAAGCACAACCTAATAAAGAAAATGAAGGTCCTGATCTTTGAACACATTTACTTGGTTAGCAGGATATGTTTTTGTACTTGACAAACAAGATTTTCCATTTTTTAAAGCTTCAAAGTCTACATGATTTCAAAATTTTACTTAATACACATTCCTGGTCCCATTGTAAATAAATAAATTGTATACGTTATTCTAAAGAAAAAAATCTTTGTAACAGGGTTAATATCATTAACAATTAATAACAATTTTGCACATTTAAATACAGATATATTAGATGACAAAAAATATAATAAAAATAACAAGCACATAAAAAACTACATTAAAATTAAGAGGATTTAAAATAAACTATAATAGTATATTATTATATATATATAAATATATAATATAATATAATATATATTAATTCTAAATAATATATCATTAATTCTAAATTAATAATTCATAAACTTTCATGAAAAAGTATCAACTTGTTCCACCAATTAAACTCCTCTTTTTCAACTCCTCAACTGCAAATCTGTCATATATGGAGTTTTTTGTTGCATATCCTGTTGCATCCAATTTTTAAATAAAAAGGGCTGCGAAAAAGTGTAACATATCTTACTTCTTAAACTTCTTGATTGTTACAAGCTAAATATTCCAGTAAATAACACAGGTTTTTGTCAAAATATCCTTAAACACATCCGTCTACCCAAGCCATGTTCAAAGAACTGTACCCTAAATATGGTTAAACCTGCACTATGTAAGATTTAACCAATTTGGCGTCTAATCGAGCATGAGCTCAAACGAGGTTTGAGGCTGTGATGGAAACATCCAGAGAGATGGTGAAAATCTTACAAACTGCAGATTTTGGGAAGAGCAAATCTAGAGGAAGTTAGTAAGGTTCCCTACCCAGCGAGAGATGTTAGTGCTGATCTGGGAACAGCTGAGAGAGGATCCCGAGCTAGCAGAACACACCTCACTCACCTCTGCTGCCAGGTAGTGTCCTGTGGCCAAGTGTTTAAACCTGAAAAGACTATTCCAGTAGCCAGCGCCACCACGGCACGGGTCATGCTGAACCACCTGAAATATGAGATTGGGGGAAAAGTCAATAGGAAAGGCTGCATCAACACCAGCATATGAGACATTTAAAAGGTCACAAAAGCCCTGTTTCAGCACCAGTTCTCACCACAGTTCTGAAAAACACTTCAAATGTGGGTGTGGGTAAGCAACAACGGCTTCTGATTCAGTTTCATTTCACTCTAATTGAGTTACAAGCATTAAAAAATGTAGGGGCCAAGCACTGAAGGTGCAGAGGTTCTTCTTCTTTGTCTTCTTGAGTCTATGGCTCCCCAAAGAAAACCTTGCAGGAGAGTTATGAAATTTGGCACACATATAGAGGACAGTCTGAACTGTCACAATAGCAAATTTCGAGTCTCTAACTCAATCCCTCTAGCGCCACCAACTATCCAAATTTGCACTCACATTTATGCTAATAAATTTTGATCCGTAAGTGCTAGAAACAAAACGCTTTTGAGATGACTCTATGTCAGGGGTACGCAAGTTCGGTCCTAGAGAGCCTTAAAATCATGAGACTGGTCTCTTTTGATTCACTGCAGCATACCAAGTCGAATGAAAACCAATATGGGCCATTTTTGGCATTGCCCATTTATATAAATATTTGTATTTTATGAATGCATTAGCGTATCGTTATGAAACTTGGTATGTGTCATCAGGACTATGCCGTGAACGTACTCAAAGTTTCAAAAAAGCTCTGCCTTCAGGTCAAAATTTGTCATTAAATTTCCAAAAATGCTAATAGCTTTTGAATACTTTTACCAATTTTAATGAAACATGTCTTGTTAGATTCCTTGAGGCATACTGAGAAAAATGAAACCAATTATGCCATATTTGGTCGATCTAGTCCACCATTTTTAAATTTCTTTGAAACCCTACTTTTTCAAACACATCCTAGACCGTTTTTCACCAAGACCGTTGGTCCGATTTTCACCAAAATTGGCTCAGATCATCTTCAGATCATGCCAGCCAAAAGTTATTAAAAAATGTTCAATTGACCAAACCGTTCTCGAATAACACATCAACGAACACTACACTACGTGTGATTGTATATGTGTTTTTTTTTGGCCATTTTGACTAAAATGATCTAAAAATGTCTTTAATTACTCATTGTTGCAGTTGCTCTGAAGCTCCAAGCCATACTTCCATGTCTCATTGTTCATTTTTGTGCTCGACCCCAATAATTGCTGCTCGCAGATATATTTTATACATGGTTTTGTAAGCTCACTGTAACTTACACAAATACATACATATCCTGTGACAGCTTTAATTGAATGCACAGCTGTTCGCGTTCGTACTCCACATCAAAAATATATATGAATGCGCTGTTGCATCTTTAAGAACCTTTGAGGCTTATTTTGATGCATTTTTATAAGACATTTGATCGTTTATATAAAGATCCGTTTCACTCAGTGTGGATGATTCACATTTGTGTCAAAGACTCTGGATCTAAGAACCTGTGCGCAGAAACTTTTACAAATCGCTGACTTTTTATACATTAATGCATCTCTCAAACATTGCATCTGTCATAGGAAATCAATACATGCTGTCGTGACTAGTTAAGCGGTGCACCTTCTCATAGGATAAGGACATGCAGTCTAATGAATAATTATGAGACACGATGAGTCATCGATGTACTTCAGGTGTAAGAAAACGTCACATCCTGTAATGCCGACGCGAAGAATAATTTAAACCCGGAAGCTGAAAATAGGCCAAAAAAGCAACTAGTTTTCTCCTACATTTAAAACTGACACATGTTGTTTTCTATGATGTGCAACACACATACCTCTATTCAAATCTCAGATAATGTAGTTTAGTGTTTCCTAACAAAACATGCAACTCACCTCCACTTCCCACAATGCTTTGCTGCTGGTGGCAGAGGTGGCAGACTGGCGGCCCGTGGTTCGCAAGAACACATGTTGCCTCTTCCTGTGTTCATCGCAGGTGAGAAACTTCTCCTGCTCGGCATGGAACAGCCGAACCACGTCACCCTTAGCGACAACAAAGAAGGAATTAGCATCTTCACATTCTAAAAAAAACAGTCCTTCAACAACAACTCCAAGAACTGAGATTATATTTCATGTGTGTACCCCTTTAAGAATGATTTCCTTGTTGTCACTCCATTTCATAAATAAAACAATCTTCCAGCTAGTGTTGCAGTTCACCGAGTTCACCTGAGAAGAATGGAGGAGAAGGAGAGTCTTAAAATAAACTATGGTATTTTATGAACATTAGCACTTACTAAAAACAATCATTTACAATACAGAGATTTTTTGTCTGATAGAGTGGATCTTAATAATAGCATAAAAAGCCTTCACGGGGTTCAAGGTGTTCATGTCATTTTTATGCAGCTACAGCTAATTCAGAGCTGATTTACAGACAGTATGTTTCCATTTAAACCACTTATTGCAAAGCTGCTAAGAGCAGAATTGTACTAATACTGTAATTTACATACATTCACACGACATGGTGTAATGCACATCAAGATAAAACTGAAAGAAAAAGCAGACAAACCTCATTGCAGCCAGGATTGTCCACCAACTGATGGCTGCTGGCGTGTAGAGGCTGTCCTGCGTTTACTGGATTCAAGACCACTTTATCCCCAATCACAACCTAAAAGACAAAAATTAAACTCAAAATTAAAACATATTGTGCGTGGTTGTTGCATGTGCAAAACTAAAGGGATAGTTCACCCAAAAAAATAAAATTCTGTCATGCATTTTACTCCCCCTCAAGTTGATGGGCCCCATTGACTTCTATAGTATTTTTTCCCCTTATACTATGGAAGTGGGGTCCATCAATTGTTTTTATATGATTGTCCTGTCAACAACTTTTATTTCTGAGGGAAAATTTACCAACAGAAGTGTAGCTAGGAAAATAAGTAAATAAATAAGCAAATAAGTAAATACATAGACAAATAAATCCCATTTTTATTAGTCACACACATAACAGCTCTCTGTAAACACAATAAAATGAAAAAAAAAAAGAAATAGATTTAAAAAAAAAAAAAATGAACAAAAATCAGAAGTATAATAAATAAGGATAAGACAAGGTATGAAAAAAAGGATTAGATATGATGATTATTTATTAATGATTTATTATGGCTGTTTACTTATTAACATTATTTATTAAATTAAATCATGAATATATCAATATTAATTTTTTGTCTTAACTGAATGCATGATTTTCTACCGGTCAAACAAGACATTGAAACTACAACTATATAACTAAATTATTCCCATAAAAACGAAGCGTCACAGTCAAGATTCAATAGCGCATCTATACAGAAGAAATGTATGTGTTAGACAGCAATCGATTAATAACTACGCTCCAAATAAAAGTGAAAATCTAACATATTTAAAGTCACCATGAAATCAAAATGGAAAATTGTTGTTTTTTTTATAGAATGTTGTAGTTTTTATTATAAATGATTCATCCGTGCACATTGTTGTATTTTTAAAATATAATTTAAAATCTCTTCTTTGACGATGTGTTTATCGGCACAAGGGCGGGGCAACCTGTCACTCACATGAGATGGACCAATAGCAAACCACAACCATCCAATCAATTCCCCATGAACAAAATCAAGTCCCGCCTTACATTTTTTCCTTATTCGAGATGCTTTTCACTATATGCCACAATAGAGAAGAAAAAACTATCGCAACTTTCATCTATAAGCTCAATTACTTCATTTCACTAATTGCATTTCACTGTACAGCTCAAGAATACCATACATTTAAGTAATCTCTTGTAGTGTCTCAGTTTTGCACATATTCATAACCCACAAGACCAGGTTCAGTTCAGTTTTCCATGATGAGGGTTCAGTGTGAGCGGTGCTCTCTCCCACAGAGGCCATTTTTAATGGCATTAGCAGGGGAATTCAATGCTGTGAGCTTTGACATCATGTAACGGTCAATGGGACCTTACGTAAAAAACACTCTTTACCCCAGAGATCAGCAGCGGATGACACCCCATGGCCCCCATGCAACAACGTCTTATGCAGCAAATGGAGGCTAAAAAGTTGTAACAACAGCTCAGGCCATTTAGAACCCCTAGTGCATAGCAGAGTCCATTTGGCATCAATTTCCAAATTCAGCCTCACTCCAAGGAATTCCACCCTAGTCTGCTTGAAAACAAGTGTGAGGTTCCATATCATTTGGCCCGATTTGCAGGACGCCATTTCTCATCATTGCTCATCTCCATTATGATTTAAGGATGTGACAATTACACAAAATCTGACCGTTTAAAGTGTGTGTTGCCACTCACACTGTCTCCTATGGAGCGGAGTTTGTAAAAGGGCTGTATGTAGAACCAGGAGCCCTCGTTTCCAGCGGAGTCCAGCGTCACACGCATGGCGTTCTTCTCCAGCAAAGCAGGCAGACGTTTATTCACAGTAAGGTACTTATTGCTTTTTAAATGCAACAGCTGTGAAATGGAGAACACACAAACTTCTGATATTAAAAGTGCAAACAACATTATTCAGAAAAGCTGGTATACCCATGAAACCCCTTTAGCTATAAACATAATTAAGGTCACATGCTGAAGTCATATGACACGGTCTTATATTTAGATACATTATGAAGAGCAATAATGAATGCAAGCTCAATGACACTGAACAATGGATTTTTGTCTTGCCAAGGAGGCACAGTGAGATCCGTATGCCTCCCGTCTGCCAGCTGGCTGACCTACCTGAATAACGTTTCCGTACTGTATCACCGTTCCCAGCAGCTTCCGGTTTTCCGATTCATTCTGTTTCTTCTCTAGATCAGCAGCATGCTGAAAAAGAGGTGAAAATGCAGATTAAAAACACAATAAACATTAATGAAAGTGCCATGAAGCTCCACGAAGTTACTAAACAACATTTAAATCAACAATTGTTTGATATACATGTAATGAACATGAACAGTATTTAAAAGGTCGTATTAAATATCAAAATAGACTTCATTTAAGTCCAATTTAATTAAAGATTTTATATTTTATCCAAGCAACAAACACCCAGATCCACAAAACCAAAATGTGCATTGTATTGAACTCACATGTAGTTTGTTGAGTAGTACAGTGTCTGTGGTGCTGTTTCCACCAGGTTTTGCTGCTTTCCAGAACTGTTTCTGGGCTGAGTACCTGTTCATTGGACACAACCTGAACAGACAATCTGGAAGGAAAGACAGAAAACACAAAAGAGCACTTTATGAAAAGTTCAGACAAGCATTTTAACCTACTGTACGAGACTTTACACTGTAAATACCTGTAAATCAGAGTTTTATAACAATATTAAGTACGTACACCCACAGTCAAGGAGTACCACTTCATCAACACCAAACCAGAAATTAATTATTCATAAATATTTTGTTTTCTTCCCTTAAAATTGAAGATGTTAGGGTTCCCCCCCAAACCAAACTCCTTTAATTTCTTTAACAAAATCTATGACAAAAAATGTTCGTCAACGACATTCTTTTTTCCATAACTAATACAGTCTTTTTTGCTATAATTTTAATAGAAAAAAGAATAATTTGGAATTATTGAAATTGACCCTTTGCCGGCAGTTTGATTGACAGGCGATCTGACCAATCATAACCAAGAATCTGCCATTTTGTCCAACAAAGCAGTCAGGGGAGTTAGTAGATTAACGTTGGTGAACTTGAACTTGATAAATTGTGTGTACTCGTGTCTTTTCATTCTTGAAACAACATTCCTTCTGATGTTCATTCATGTTTATTTGATGCTATAAATGAACTAGTATGAAGAGATGATCGGTTCACGAGCCGCTTGAAGGAGCTACAGCGATCTGTCACGACACATTAAAGAGACTCTATACGCTATTTATTGATTAAACTTCTTTAAAAAATTACAATATTTTAAATATAAAGCGTGAGAACATGATGTGTGGCGTGAGAGCGCATGGCTTGTCGGACATAGCAACAGTAACAAAAGGGGGCGGGTCTTTGCGAAGGGTCAGTTACTATTGGGAATTTCACGGTTAAAAATTTTGAAGTTTTACTAGTTTTCATAATGTCGAGAGACAACAATCGTTGTGATTATAATTTTGAGCAAAATAATTGTGATTACCAGTTCAACCATTAAGCAGCATAATGAAAAGACAGTTTCTCGGGTACGTTCCTGGTACGTTTTCATTGACTAAAACTACACTAAAATTCCCAGACAAATAATCGACGAAAACTTGACTAAACAAAATCAGGACAAGGATGACTAAACGTGATAAAACTGAAAAACACACAGACACAGCACTAATACGAAGACTAAATTTTAAAATAGCTGACAAAATTACCACTTTTGCTCAGTACATTCAAAACAATTAATTCAAAAAGTAAAAGGCAATATATTATTTATTAAACAGAAAAATCTTTTCAAGTTCCCCTGGAAACTGGTCGGACTAACTGACCTTTCAAACAAAAAATGGCAAAATATCCATCAGTACTGATTCACCAAGGTGTATTTAGCCATTTTTAGAAAGGATAAGGAGGTTAATTCAAGACATTGTGGCCCATTTAATTGCACTCTTTATTAGTCTATGAAATGATGAGGGAAGCTGTGACTGCAGGCACAACTTACTAGACTAGAGGATTCAAGTTTGTCTCACAAGGGAAGTTGAATAAAACACACCCCAAACATAGTGTCAAGTAAAATACATGTGATACAAGTTACAACTGGTGTATAAGTATAAAGTAGACCATATACAGCGGTTGCAACTATGGTAATCTGGTAGAAACTATGGTTACCGCGGTATATTTTTGTGAAGTACAGCATGACTAAGCCAGCAGGTTACGTTCCTAGCTAACCAGTTAGTGCTTCCCACATTATAGCCTTACTCCGTGTAGGAAAAGCTCTTGTGACACATATAAACTTTGAGGATGAGACACTATCATGTTAACCAGCAGGTTACGTTCCTTGAGAACCAGTTACAATGTTATCATGATTGGGACAGGACTGCGCTGAGAGCCAGGCTACCTGACAGTTTGTAAGAGGAAGGAAAGAGTAACAGGAAGGGAGGGAAGACACACAAGAGGACATGATTAAGTGTGACGGGTAAAAATAGCACTGCGTCCACAGAGCGCACTGAGAAATGCGGCCAACGCTAACGCTAGTGCTCAGGGATTAGCGGCCAGGGAACGAGGAGAGGAGGGGGGAAATAAGAAGAAACACTGAAGGACAGGAGGTTGAAAGTTAGGAGAGGAGGATGTGAGGAGAAAGTGGGACAGAGGATGACGGTGAGAAAAGGAATGGAAATGTAGGTTGATGGTGCTGAGAGCAACGCTAGGTCAAACTAAGAGATGAGAGGGAGTTAGCATGCTAAACGACAGAGATAGAAGTCATACCACACCAAAACAAACACTCAAGCAAATTATGGACACTAAGAAATGCACAATTATAACAGGAACGCCAAAGCTATCACTCAGATTACCATAGTTTTTACAATAGTGACACTAATTGTACTGTATTTTAAAATTAGCATTAGGGCTAATAGCCTTCCAATCAGTGGAATATTTTCATGTAATGGCAGATAACACATAAATGGCTGATATTAAAATTTACATTTGTTCATTTTGCAGATACTTTTATTCAAAGTGACTTACAAATGAGGAATTCAGCAGCAATCGATTCATCATAAAGAGGCAAATAAACACGTGCAAATAATAGAGTACATAAAAAATGTATTATGATGTATTTAATAATATAAAAATAATGTACTTAATAATAATTTAATAATAATAACTTAATAATATAAAAAATGCTATACTATTGTCTATTTAGTATTTAAATGCTGCAAGTAAATATAGGCATCACTGAGTTATTACCAGTGTTATTATTATACTTTTTTACTTTTTTTCACTTTAAGTGAGCATTAGACGACCATAAAGATAGTATAAATACAGGAGCATGAACAATTAACTATGTTGATATATCAACCAATAACATCAGTTGAAAACCGGTATGGTACAGATATATCATGCATCCCTATAAAGAAAATCACTGAATTATGATATTTAATTACTTCAGGATTAAGGTCTGTTTTAATAATCGTAATCTAAAAACTCTAAAAGAATAGCAAAATTCACACCACAACTACAACAGAGAAAAAATGTTATTGCAGCCACTTTCAGAATTATTTTTCCATCTGATCAATGATTAAAAAAAATAATAAAAAAAAAACATTGAGAGAAAAATCAGAATCCATCCGACTTCAAACAGAATGTTATGGTGTGTAAGCAGGGGCGCAGGAGATATTTTCAAAGTTGTGGGGACTAAACTGTGAGCAAAAGCCCAGATAATTGCCAGATCATTAACTTCCTAAGCACTAGGACCATTTTGGGAATTTGGCCTACCCAAATCGAAAAGTTTCCCACACCTACATACAGTGGTCAAAATACAAAATCTGGGTGTCATTTTACAGGAAACCCTTTTAAATTACATAAAACACTGCTTAAAGTGATATATATATATATATTGTATGTGCTGTAATAAAAAGCACTTAATTTTTTGTTATAAATTCTTTTTTAAAGTGTATAACTCTGCTGCTCTAACACCCTACAAACAGTTTTGTTTGTTTCCTTTAGATTTCAGCTAACACTGAAACAAATGTCTCTATCATGTTGTATGCAAGAGATCTTCACATGCACCTGAATTGGGAAGAATATTACCTTTTTTTAAATGTAATTTCTACCTACCCACATCTAAAGTCTCCCCATATACAGTGGCATGAATGCAATATCCCAGTGTCATTTTACAGAAAACCCTTTGAAATTACATAAAACAATACTGACAGTGATAAATAGTATATAGTGTGTTGTCTGTGCTATAATAAACAAAACAAAAAAGAGGCACTTTTTGATTTTGACCAGTTTTTTTCTTTCAGGAGACACAAGACTATAAATTATAAATATATGTGGTTTATTACAATCAGGATCCTCATGCTCCAGATTTATTTAATGCCTGATGTGCATCATTTTTGACTCCTGAAACAAAGAAATCACTGTTTATACACAGTTTTGCACTGTAATAATATCCATTTCATTATATCAAAAGGTAGATTAACTGAAATGACAATTTTAATGCAGTCTTGCCATATCCTGTTTGGTTGCTGTGCTTTCACATTTCAAAATTATAATAATTCTATCAAGAATGAGTAGAAGCTTTGTAAATGCAGTAATACAGTATATTTGCATAGGAAACGCAGAGTTCTCTCCTCTCATCTGCGCCGCTGGCTGAGGCACTCTTCACTTTAGTTTCGCTTTCATTTATCTCATTTGCTGATGCCAAAGATGCTTTTCCCTTTCTAGGTGTAATAATCAAAATCAGCAGTCAATAAACTATAAATCCTCACGAAAACTTCAGTTAAAGCTGCCCACGCGCATCAACCAGAACTAATCTGAGAGATCAGCCTCCTGACACTGAAGTAGGGGTGGGCGATATAGCCTCAAAATTATATCACGATATTTCAAGAATATTTGCGATAATGATATTTATGACGATACAGAGAACGTTTTATTGGTGTTTGCAGCATTTATTAGTGCAAATATTGGACTACTGTTGGAAGTTTTGAAACTATTTAACATTCCAAAACTGACTGTGCTTAACTGAATACTCACCGAGATGGGCATATTGACAAAATTTTGTATGTACATGAGCGTTTTAGTGCAGTAAGTCACTCATTTTGGTACGTGTGACTGTTTGAGACAGAAGCGGCTTGTGCGCGCCATTAATTGGTAACACGGTAACACGGTGGTGGTGGTGGTGCGTGCGCGAAACCTCCGGGAATGACTAACGGTGCGTTCACACTTGTCATGTTTGGTTCAATTAAAATGAACCCTGGTGCGATTGCTCAGTTAGTGCGGTTCATTTGAACATATGTGAACGCTGCCATCCGAACCCTGGTGCGGACTGAGACCGCTAAAAAGATGGGTCACGGTCCGCTTCCAAACGAACTCTGGTGCGGTTCGATTGATATATGAACGCAACACGGACCAAAGACATGTAAACGAACCAAAAAGAGGACGTGATGTCACAAGATGCGACGCTACAAGTCAGCTGGTTTGACGACCCGGAAAGATCGGTGTATCCAAAATGAGTCGAGGGCAAACGTGGAGCAACGAGGAGGTGAAGTGCCTCATCAATATTTGTTTCTGCATACAACAGAGGAAATCCTGGAGCTGTTTTGAATGTTTTGAACATTTTATGAGCTCTTCGTGAGTTCTCAGCTGGTAAAAATAAAGCATATATAGACGCATGAAATGATTGTGTTTAATCCAGTACACAGCATTGTTTTGAATGTTCGGTAAGCGAGCTCCGTCGTGAAATATACGTCATAAAAGCCGACCAATCAGGTTGTGACCGTATCCCTATGCCTTTGGTTCGGTAACTTAAGGTTCGCTGTTAAAAATGCCAGTGTGAACGCTAAGCGGACCAGGACTATATGTTTTGTTTTTGTTTTTTGGTCCGGACCAAACCAACCGAACTACAAGTGTGAACGCACCCTAAAATTATGCGCTATACAAGCACAATTCAAACGGAGTGAATGAGACGAGTGAGAGAGAGCTGTGTGTTACTTCGCCATCGGAGAGAAAAGAGCGAGAACGCGCAGCTGACGTTATTGCAGCTGGTAACAAAACAGAACCGCTCCGAAACTGAAAGACGTGACACTGACCGGTCGGTCTCCTAAATCGGTCTGACCTCTTGTAATCAAACCATTTCCATACTTATTGAAGCAGCTCCCTTTTTAGGTACTAAATCATCATCGGAGGCTGACATGCTGCTCTTACTCTCAGACAGGTGTTGTTCGTGCGCGCGCTAGAGAACGTAAACCATACATCATTGCGTCGCTATATCATTGATATCGCGATATGACACTTTATCATGTAAAAAAATTATACCGGTATTATCGTGGACGGTGTGATATGACACACCCCTACATTTAAGTGTCAAATTTCTCGATTTCCGAGTGTCTTGCTGTCTTCCGGGCATGATTTAAACATCATCGACATGTCCTCAGAAAACGCTCAATGATCGATGGTTTCGAGATCGTGTGTTTCTCAGTTCGAGAGCGCATTTCCAGTTCTGAACATTCGCAACAAAACAGTCGACTGTTAATGAACGAAAGCTCACAGAAACGTGAAAATGGTCTCATCTGAAAGGAAATATCCTAAACTAAAAGTTTGTAGCGGTTTGTGGCTGATTGAAGCAGCCCTGCGGGTGTCATGAGGAACTGTCTTCTGTGCCCTCTAAAGGCCTCTTCACACCACAAGTTATGTGTCAGTTTCTTTTTAAAAATGAAGAGAAAACTAATAGTAATATCAACATACAGACTTCCACAAATTCACACAAACGCAAAGCAAAAATAGTGTCATGAGGTGTCAAAGCAGCATCCATAATGCTATTTAAAGGCATAGTTCACACAAAAATGAAAATTCTGTCCTCATTTACTCACCTTCAAATTCTTCCAAACCTGTATGAATTTCTTTCTTCTGCTGAACACAAAAAATATTCGAAAGAATGTGGATAATCAAACAGTTATACATTGCAAAATTATGAGTCCTGCTTTGACACCTAATGAAACTATTTTGCTTTGCATGTTTCATGTCTGTTCCAATACCAACAAAAACAACTGTTCATGTTCACTCTCACTACTTTTTTTTCCTGTAGTAATCGGAGACACAACACCCTGTCAGATGAACAATTAAGGGGATACATTTTCAAAAAACACCTATAGGGAAATGGTTAACATACTGCAGCTGACCTTCAACTGAAGACACTTTTCTATTGAAGAAAATACTGTAAACTGTAGGAGTCTAAGATAGATTTAGTCTAACCATCCGTTTTGACAGCTTTAAGAAGCATGTGTTAGATATGAATGTGTTAGCAAAGACACCAGTCAGTGATCACTTGTTGCCCTTACTGTGATCATCGCCAAAATTCACAGGACAAAAACAGAATGGGTTCTTCTCGACTGAGGCTAACGTGCTAGTTGCTCATCACAGGACTCTGGAACTACGTTTGTGGCTGTGACCCAGGATCAGAAAGGAAGGGCAAACTTTTGAATGACACACTAAGGCTCTCTGGAAACCAGGCCTTTTAAACAGCTTAAGCAGGCTATTAATACCATGAGGGATCTAAAGATTTAGTGGCAACACTCTCTCAAAGCAGAAGTACAGTGAACAAAGCCCTGCAACCACTGTTCTGCTACAGCTATCCCTAAGAAATCAGGAAAAAGGAGGAAAAAAGGATCCTTGTAGGACTCGAATGTTTGCCCCATTACAGCCTTAGCAGTATCATACACTCAAAAAAATATTTCTGTCTAAACATAAGTTTTATGTAATTTAATTACATAGCAATTTTCCATCCATTTGGATTACATAGTTTTAACATGAACAAACTAATAAACTTAATGTGATTCATATTTGTCAGTCATATGTAAATGAAATAGGTAAGATTTATGTAATAGTTGAGTGTATGAATAGTGAGAGATTATCTTCAGTTGATTTCATCGAAGGCTGTGAAGTCAGTTGTAGTTCTTGTGTTTCTCTGTCCTTCAGTGATTCTGCTTGTTAACAGCAGGTGTTCATCATTAATGCTCAATCATCACTTAATGATCTCATTAACTCTGACACTCCTTCAATGGTACTTTAACTCAGTAGTGCGCACACACATGACCACTAAACAGTGTTAATTAACCTGAGCATTTTTCTGTGAACTATTACATAAATCTTACCCATTTCATTTACGTATGACTGACAAATATGAATCACATGAAGTTTATTAG
This sequence comes from Zacco platypus, assembly GCA_038088235.1. Classification (NCBI taxonomy): domain Eukaryota; kingdom Metazoa; phylum Chordata; class Actinopteri; order Cypriniformes; family Xenocyprididae; genus Zacco; species Zacco platypus. Next base: position 5,065,723 of record CM076064.1, on the reverse strand, counting down.
TTTGTTTATGCTAAAACTATGTAATCCAAATGGATGGAAAATTGCTATGTAATTAAATTACATAAAACTTATGTTTAGACTGAAATATTTTTTTGAGTGTAATCAAATGCAATAGTGTTCACAAAATGCCACAATGCTTTTATCATAACAAAATATGTATAAAAATATAGGATATATTATATTTATATATATTAGGATATTATAATATTGTTTACAATAAAGTTATAATAAAGTTAATAATATAATAGAATTTTAAACATATTTAAACATTTATTAGTACTACATTATTCCCGATGAAACCATGTGGATTTTTCAATGAATAAATTGTCAGATATATGAATAATGTCAAATATACAAATAGTACGAATATAAGTAATTTATAAGCGTGATTTTACTATGTTATGATTTTATATATGTATAAATAAATGTGAAAAGTATACCTAAAATTAAAATGCATTTAAAGAGAAATATTCAACCCCACTGCAATAACAGAGAATTTACATGACTATCTAGGCAAACGTGATTTCATCAAGTAAAACAAGTTTGTTGATCCTGGAACAACATTACAACCAACCAATCAGATTTGAGGGTGAAGTATACAGTTTATGTCAAGTATGTCATCATTTCCCTCATTTCCCTGATTTTAGAGATAAGTTATGGGTAGGGTTAGATTTAGGGGTAAGGATATGAATGTCCTTCCAGGATAAACAAAATATGTTGACC